>VXBC01006468.1:674434-690807 GCA_013399945.1 Ploceus nigricollis
TAGAAGAGAAATCAACAGGAAAGAGTTATACTTCAACATCGTGTGTATTTTTTTTTTTTTTAGATTTGTTGGTTATTGTTTCCTGTGACTGCAGTTTATCTGGAACGAAGGGCTACATGCAATCTTTTCTAAATGGGAGTCTTCATTAGCTTTCCTTGTATTGTTTGTAGATCTAATGTTACAAATGAGCAAATCAAAAATCTCGCTCATTTCAAACAATCTGAAGGTTCCTTCAGCTATTGCTGCTACTTACTCAACTGCCCCTTTGATACTGAAACGGTTAAAAATGTTTGCAATTTCTTGACTGGGCCAAATTGCTCCCTGGTGCAATTCCACAGAGTATATCAGGGATGAATTTAGCACCATTTCGTCAGCATTATAAAAGCTGTATTCAGTCATTAGCCGGCTGATAAATTATTCAGGAGATTTTCTTCCATGTGGCTCATTAGGGATAAAGAAAATCCTTTTGCAATCAGTCATTGTCTCGTCTTTATTTCTGGTACAAGTTTAAGCACAAGCACCACATTAGCGAGTGATTAATGTCACTGGCAGGCAGTGGCCAATGGACCATCGCTCCCTGTGTCCATGAGGAGGTGCAGCTGGAGCCCGTCCCATATCCCACCCCTAACACAAGCAGCTTGGGGCTGGCAGTGGCAGCCTGCTGTGGGCTCCTGCTCCCAGGAAATTTCCGTCCCACATCAGCCGTGGGATAGCCCCACGGTGCCCAGCTGCAAGTGCCTCTGGCGGCTCACTCCTCACTGGCGTGCTCTGCAGAGCTGCCAAAGTGCTGATTAATGCTGCTCCTGATGGGGAGCTCTGGTGAACACGCAGGTCTGCAGCAACAAAACCTCACATGCCAAAAGAGATAACTTTCTGTTACTACTGACAGAGGCCAAGGCTAAAGCTGTGCAGTGAAAACAAAAGTGAAGCTTTTTTTGCTATTACAGAATTTGGGAGGTGGACACTGAGCACAGCACAGGCAGTTTTGTTAATGGCAAGGAGTATGTGTGGCGTTGCCACAGACAGGTGGGCTGGGGCTCAGGTGCCAAAGCCCCACAGTGCTGATTCTTCTGCTTCCCAAACCCTACAAATACCCATATTTTCTCAGCATCAGCTTCTGCCTGCCGTGTCCAACACAAGCACACATGACCTGAGGCCACAGCTCGTTGAAACACCCAAATGCTTTGCAGCTTTCACAGCTGGATGATTATGCCCATTTCCTTGCTATTCATGTTCTAATAATAGTCAGTGAACATAGCGAGAGAAGTAGAGGCTGTTTTCCCCATGCCTCCCTCTCCAACCATCAGTTCTTGAATGACTGCAACAACCAGCTAAACCGTGGGAAATTTCAGCTAAAATCTCTCTCCCAACCAGCTCTTTAAGCACAATACATCAAACTTCAATCTTGCCTCTCCTTCTTGTCCAACTCTGTGGTGAACTGGTGCTGGATTCTTTGCTGAATTGTTTTCATTTGTTTGTTTTGTTTGTTTGTAGAAGTCTTTAAGATACAAACCAGAAAATGAGGAGGGATTGAGGTCTCCCAGCTGAATGTCCGGGATATGGGGCTATGTGCTCATTGCCTTTCGAAGTAAATAGTAAATTGTACTGAGGATCTACCATCAGGCATTACCATGAGTATCTGAGATAGGTAAGCAGCCAAGAGGGAGTGAATTTTTCATAACAGTCCAAGAACAATGCAATTAAGGTGGTTAAAGGCATTTTTCAATTTAATATTAAAAAAAACCCCAGACAAACAGAACTACACTTAACTGTATACAGAGAGTTTTATTTGGATCATTTAAAGCAGGCCTGCCACATAAATTAATGTTGAATTTGTAAAATAGAATAATACAATTTATCTTTTTCTGAGTTCTCTTGCTTCATGTCTAAAAAGGAATGGAAAGTTTTTCATCTGTCTATCAGGGATGTCGAGAAACTGATCTGCAGAAAATATAAAAAAATTAAAACTATTTCTGAGTTCAGAAATGCAGCAACTTGTAGGTGAAACATTCACATCCACCAGATGTTTAAGAATTGTTATACAATGTGGGGAGGAATTACAGAAGTTTCTAGCAGGCATAGAGGGAATTATGAACTGTACTAAAATTGTCTCCATAGAATGTCACTAGTTTTATCACCATTTGAGTTGTGTAATTCTTTTCATATACTCACACCACAACATAAATGTGGTTATGAATTCCCCATTCTCTCTTCTGGGGAAAGAACAAACAAACCCAACAGTCAGGATATGTCTGTCATACTAGTTTGGGCTCATTGCACCAGGGCCCAAAAGATAATGCCCAGCTCTGCAGCACAATACTCACTGCTCTCTCATGAGGGTGAAATTAATTCACATTAGGAGATAGAGTTGCACACTCATAAAGCCAGTAACCGTGCCAAAGCTTTGATGCATTATATAAAATCTCAGTATCAGTTTTCACTCGCCTTCACTTCTGCCTCACTTAAAAAATTCCCCACTCAGATCTGTTATTTCCAATCCAATCCAACACAAATTCTTTGCAATATAAGCACAGAGCTCCGTCCTCTCGAAAACCAGATGAAATTTAAATTAGCTTCATCTATTTGCTTATTTAAAGCAGCATGACAGCAGGGATAGCTGAGGTCCACCTTGATGGTATAATAAACTTGAACTCAGTGTTATGTGCAAGGGGATTGATTTATGCTGTTGACAGATTCTAGGCTTCAACAATGAATGTGTTAGAGGGGATGTAAATGCAAATGGCCACATGGTTTCCTGAAGACATGAGGGCTCCTCATGGTCTTATACTAATCACTTCCACATTTAGCTCTTATTTTTCTCTCTATAAGCTCCCTGTTTTTCCCAGGAAGGTTATGACCATCTACACTGAATGCATTTATTCACCAAATCAAAGGTTTTGGAATAAGAGGCACTGATTTGAAAAAACCAAATACGCAAACCAAACACCCTTCCCCCCTTGCCCCCCCTCCTCAAAAAAAGCAAAAAAAAAGAATTTCACTTTCAGAAGTATCCCTTATCCCTTGAAGGTACCTTCTAATATTTCTAATATTTGTTAGACCACAACCCTGACTAAATGAAAACTGACATAGGGTAAAAATCAGTATAAGAAATGTCAACCTGCATTTCCTATATTGATACAGATAAATTTATACTCTTTTTTTCACCACCTCCAAAAACTTCTATCAGAAACACACATCTGTGATGACAGCCTCAATTTTTGCCAAAAGGTAGTGTTGGTTTTCCCTGGTTTTAGCAGCCTTTGTCATGCTCCCATTCTTGAAAACAATGGAGCAGCCTTTAGTGCCTCCTCTCAAACTGACTTTCAGCGTGTGAATGTTTTGCTGGTGGCTGGCAATGAAACAAAAAGTCCCTAGGATGTTGTTACCTTTCCCCAGAATTTTTGCCTTGCTCAAATCAAAACATAAATTTTGAGCTATAGAAAACCTGCTAAAAGAAGTAGGAAAAGGAGAGATCCTGACGTCTTAGCACTGTAACTGTAATTGAAAAATGACTCAGTTCTTATCAAGATAATGCACCTTTGGCCATGCTGCCAGCACAGTAGGAAACACTCTGCACCTCGAGCTCCAGGACAGAGCCTCCACAGCCCTGTTCCAGAGCACTGCCCACCTCAGCACCCAGCTCCTTCCCAAAGCCCATCTGCTGCCTGCAGGCATTGGCGTGCTTGGCCTTTTGAGGAAGGAAATGACCTTGCCTCAGAGGGGGCACAGTCGCAGCCAAAACCGCAGCTGCAGTTCTGCAGAGGAACCACCAAGACCTCAGCTGATGTTACCTTTTTTCTTCCTGATTCTTGCACTAAAGGAAACAGAAGCTACACAAATTTAGAGGAATATCTCGACTGGCATGAAGTAATTCTTTGAGTTCAAGCCTCTGACACAGCTCCCAATGACCTAAAGAAAATTAAAAATACAAAGGGCTTGACCTTGTATGAAACCGGTATATTGCTTTGTGAGGGAAAGGAAGTAATGGAAGGACAGACAGAGCTGACAGACAGAGCTGTTCACCCAACTCCAGCCTGGCAGGCAGCAAGTACACACACCTGGTAGCTGACACCAGCCAGCGAGAGGTGCCCACAATTTCCAGCATAAAGTTATTTCCTTGGTTGTTTGTATACTGGCAACCTAATAGTTCAACCCATCCTCTTCCCCTCTACTCTGAAGGAAGCAAATGCAAGTGAAGGACTCTCAGTTTCTCTGTGGAATCAGTGGTCAAATCAGTCTTACAAACTCGTGGTTTGTCCAGGCTCTGCTCAGTAGCATTTTGACAAAGTATAAACATCCTGGGCCCTGTTTGCCCTTGATCTTGAAACTGTTGGTCTTATTTTCATTTTTAAAGAGATTTACTGCCAGAATTCCAGAAAATGGAGCCTTAGGCTAAAACCAAAAAGGTCACAACATTCACAATACCCTTGATATCACTGAGAGCACTGCATATCTTGCAATAGCCGTGCAGTTTCTGCTGAGCTATCAGCAGACTCACAGAAGAAAAGATTTGGTTTAGCAACACCCAGATTACAAAAAAGCCAATCTTTCAAAGCAAAACAGGAAGCCAGATCTCTGTGCCAGCTACCTGACTCATGGCAATGGAACCATTGGTAAAGTGCTGTTCAACACCCAGTCGGTGAAGGCTTTCTCACAAAAAAAAAAAAANCCCAAAAGGTCACTGCTACCTTTTTTTATTCTTTTTGCATTATATCTTGTTTTTATTATTCAGGGCAGATTTAGTTTCAAAGACTTTTATATGCTATGGGGAAGTCTGTTAAATCATTACTCTGCACTTCCTTGTTCTTATATTTAACATTTTATAAACTTGAAATCTCATGGTGTTCTCAAAGCAGGCTTTATCTCTGTTTTAGAGAAAAGGAAAGAAAGCAGGTCACTGCAGTCAAGGCCAGGAGTTGATGTCTGAGTCATGATTATGACGGTAGACCTCAGCGTGTCATTCATCCGTGGTCAGGGATGGTCTGTGGTGCACAGGGGTCCATCACGGCAGGGCAGCATTTTGAGCTTCAGCCTGAGGTTGCAGGGAAGGTGCAGTTCTCTACACAATTTGCAGAAGGGTTTTAGAAAACCAACAGTTAAAGTAAAGTCAAAGTTATAGCCAAAACAGAGACCAAAACTACAGTTTCATTATTCTCAGCTGTTTCTAAAAAAAAATCAACCTGGTGCTGGTGTATAACACAAGTTTAATCACCTTAATAATGCCCAAAGAATTCATAGCTTGGCCAGGTTTAGAATTTAAGGGACTGTTGTTTGTGCAAACTCTGCTCAGAAGTGTTTTGCTGTCAAAAGTTGGAAAAATTCCCATAGACTAAAACCTCAGACACTGTGTTCATTTGCCCAGAGCACAGTCTTGGATACTCTTTGTGTGACCCACCTTTTTGAAGCAGCATATGCATCATTCTGCCTGGAAAGCAAAGCAGAGTCACAGAGGGCTCAGAGCTGGACAGTATCAGATGGGCAAGAAGTCAGTATCTGAACAATTGAATCACATTCACTGTACTGGAGTAATTAGGTTGAAATAGCCAGTGGTGCTGCTGTCCTACTGGGAGTTCTTTATAACAGATGAGAGAGATGAATAAAATACTTTACTCTAGATTTATTTTAGCTCTAGCATTGCCTATTGCAACAACCTGATCAACACGCAAAACTGCCTTCAGCTATTGTCAGTACTGCAGAGTATCTCAAAGTAGTGAATGCTTTGTATTGGGACATTTTGCATGGTCTAATAAGTCTTTGGCTAGAAAACAGATAAACCTCCATTTCTAGCATAGTGCATTCACCTTAAATCACAATCCTCTGAACTCTCTCTGAATTTTAGCATTATGGTGGAAAAGGCTGTAAAGCCCCTCTCGCTATTTCAACTTCTCACCATCCTTGCTGTAAATCTCCACATAGACAGCCTGGATACCAGTACTCTGACTACTGTGTTTTAAAAAACATCATATAGGCTCATGGAAAAAGTTGCATATGCTCTTGAAGAAAGAAATGAGTTGAATGCCCATGCCTACAGGATAATCACTTTCTAAAGTTTTTTGTTTTGTTTATAGCAGTATCACTCAGCTTCATCAGTTAATCACCTTGCTTGGTATTGCTGTGATTTATTAAATGTTCTTTTGTGTTTTGATCACAGTGTAGAAACCCAAAACAAGTACCCTGGGAGAGACCAAGATTCCTGTCCTTAACTGTAGGTGGCATTCTTCATCTGTTCTTCTAAGTTATTGCTGAAGGAATTTCAATATTGCTGAGACAAATGAGTTATTTTCATGTTCCCTTGATTAATGTTATCAGTCTTCTCCTATGTTTAATTAAATAGTACTTTTAATTGGAAGGAATGAAGGTTCATAAAATCTAGAGTTGCATAACTATGTTACTTGGAAAGATTAAAACAACTTTCTGCTGTTCTTGCCCTAGAAACTGAGGAAATGACATGTCTTTGAGTGATCTGGACTGTTTCCAGATAAATTCTTCCACCGTGTGCTATGAAGAAGAAAAAGCTGTAAGGCCTAAAGGCCTAGAGACCATTTTCAATTACCTTGCAGCAATAGTGAGTAAATCCAACCACATTTTGAATTTTCAGTGCTATCTCTAGAGAAATCTCAAATAATTTCCTCTAGTAGGTGGATTTTGGCTTGCCCAAAATTTCTCATGTGTACTTGGTTATCTGAGACAAGTCTCCACTCTTCTAACAGTTTTAGAAAGGTTACAAGGGGGAAAAAGAAGATAATTTTATTTTTCTTAAATTTAGCAAAAAAATGTAGCAAGCTTAAAAAAGAGAACTAATCATGTTTTGCTAGAACCCAACTGAACTACGAGGAAGCAAGTTATCTATGAGAATCCCATGCAGCTCTGAGTACATTTTGCTCTCTAAGCTTTTCCAGCCCTGATCCTTCTTCTGATGTAATTCCATCAGTGGTATCAGATTATGTACATCCTTCATGATGCAGGCAAACATCCACAGAGGAGTAGACTTAAGGACACAGGATTCATATGCTCTTGTGACCTGGGAGAGGAGACAGCTTCTAATCCTGGAAATAAATCTTCCAAATAGAAATGCAATTCAATTAAATTATTCATTTCCCTTCTTAGCTTAATCAAAGATTAAGCTACGAGAAATACATACTTGTGCCAGATAACTGAAAACAGATGGCTGAAATTTGTTTAGCTCACCAGAGAAATTGGTAGGTCAAAGACATCAAGTCCCTTATATAGTAGGCTTTCTTTTCTATAAAAGAACTTAGTTTAGGGGTGTTTCTTTTGAGATTTACATTTTTATTTCTGTTATGACAGCAAGCTGCAGTCAAAATTGTTAAATTATCTGTTATCTGCATGGATGAGGGGATTACACGAAACATTTCACAGGGATATATTAATTTTTTCACTTTTTTTTTTCCTGTGCAAATAGCATTATCAAAATATTAATTTCAGCCTTCTTTATGACTGAGTCAAACCCAAGTATTTCAGTCTTATTGAAGGGGAAACACTCAGGTAAACCTAAGTAAAATATTCTGGAAAGTTTAATTTTTTTGATGGCAGTTTGGGGACCAATTCAAACAAAATAAAACACTGAATTCAGTTACAGAATTAATATTAGCTTTGATCAGTTCTAAATATTATCTGTTTCTACAGAACTGACCAACAAACTTGAAGGAATATGAATTCTTTGGCTCTTATGAAAGTTCAGCTGGATGATAGTGCTGTTAAATTTCTTTTGTAGAAAAATTAGTGATTGAAAGATAAAAATGATTTAGCAAAGCCTTCTCCAGGAGCTGTGCCTAGATTTCAGTTTAACTTGTATGGATTTTCTTAACACAGTGAAGGGAGACTAAGTAAACTGTATTTATCTCTTTCCTCTGTCTTCCATTTTCATAGCTTGGGTCAATGTACCTTCACTGATAAGGGACAATGAAGAAACTGGGATGATCTTGTCTCTCCCATTCATAGTGTTGCTGGGTTCAGCCTTTAGCTTATAGGAGCAGAAATACAGATCAGTCACCATAAGAAAACTGGGAAAATCCTGTACTATTCCTGAACACAACACTTAGATGCACATTTTTCTTCATAACTAGAAAGGTAACACTGTTCTTGTTTATGGTTTATTATTATTAGACATGCACAGAATGCTGTATTAGAATTGGGGGGAAAGGCAGTAATTAATTGGTTTTTGTGTTGGTTCATCTGTTAAGTAACTTTATAAAAACTTAAGACATCTGCCCATCGGGGTCCAGCCTCAGTGGATGTCACACAAAGAACTGCATCTCCAGGCACCAGGTGAAGGCTGGACTACAGCCTGTGGGAAATACTATGGGAGTGTGGTGTATGTGTAATGACTAAAGAAGGCAGGCTTAGATTTGCTGCTGATTATCACAAAATGGCAAAATATTTCAGAGAGTTCACTAATATCAATAGGATTTTAGAATATTTATCTCTGATTGGTGGATAGAAAATGCATTACTAAGCTGGTTCTGTACCCTGGTGAATCCATTACAGTGCAAAATCCTGACCATGTTCAAAGCTCCAAACTGCAACATGGTCCCTAAAGAAGTCAAATAAAAAATAGAATTGTGCAGCCCAATCTGTCTAAGCTCATGGATGATTTAAATCTCAGTCTTTCTTACCTGGGTTTTGTAAAGGGTCATCAGAACAAGTTCTTGAGTTAGGGGCTTTTCTTTTTCAAATTGGACCAATGTGAATCAGGTCTTTAGCAACTTGGCTGATAAAGATGAACAGCCATATTCTGTGAGGAAACACACCACAGTTATATAAAGTCATCCTCTTGTATGTTTTACAGTTCCCTGTATGTTCTCAGATCTGGAAAATATGCTTCACAGTGACAGTTTAACTAGAGTACTGTGAGCTGAAGCATGCAACAGGTTTCTAGGTTTCATTTCAGGCAGAGAAAGAAAAAAAAACAAGTTTGGTTTTCGTACACATGAGCCATTTTGGTATTAGCCCAATCTTGCAACTCAAGTCGGTTTCAGATACCTGTGGCTTTGCACAGATCTTTAGAGCAAAGCAGCATGTCAGTGACTCCCTCAGCAGCACACCACCATGCAGAGACAGCATATTTAAAATATGCATTCATAAAGTCACATTCTATAGTTCAATGGTTTTATCACTTCATTGAGGATACACCTGATGTGGTGTTCCAGATGAAGTCATCTGCATTACAATTTACTGCAAATCTGAGGTTAGCAGATTGCAGCCATGTTGGCTGCCTGGGATCATAAGCATAAGTATCTTTAATTAATAGGCAACTTTGCAGCTATTTGGAGTCTACTCTGATTTATTTAAAACAGTGCCAGTGTCTTTCCTGTGAACTGTTACAAGGGCAAACATGAACAAGTCCAAGGCAAAATCCATCCTTATTGGGTATAGTTAAATCCCAGTTCAGTCATATCCCTTGACTGTGGTGATAGATTCCCAGGCTACTCACATGGTTGTAAAATCTCCCCATTTTGCACTCAGTAGAATGGAGAAGAGATGGTTATGGATCCTCTACAACAGCCTGGGAACTGAGCCAACACATCAGGGCAACACAGAACCTCATGCTCTGTGCCATGACATGTGATCCTTACAGGTGACTGTGGGAATTAGTTCAGAAATCCCTTTTCTCAAGTTTACTAAAAGTATTTGGCTAAAGTAAAGATCACCATATAATCTGGAGACAAACAGTCAGAGGAGTAATAGTCACCACAAATTGTGGATTTAATAATGCAAAGTTTCAGGTGACCCACCTGGATCATATCTTTGCAAATCTTGCAGTGATTTTTCTACATCAAATCCATTCAGTGTTTTGAAACAGTGCCCTGGAGAAGGAAGTTCATGATTCTTCTTGTATCATGTGAACTCTGTGAAGGCATATTTTCTAATACCATAAGAACAGATAGTGCACTTTCCCACTCCCCTAGAAACTGAGTTAATGCAGAATGACTAATGTATCTGTTTGGACTGTCAAAATACTCATTGTAAACTTGATGCATAATTTAGCCTAAGTACATCACAAAGGATACAGTCCAAGGAACACAGTTTCTTTTCCCTTGATTAATAAAGGCTGAAATCAGGCTTAAGAGCATTCTGTGCTCCCTCAAGGTCAAGAAAAAGATGCAATACTTAGAAGTATTTCATTCTGAGGCATTAATCAGTACTTTAGCTCACCCCACATTGCTCAATAATTTGCTTTAAAAACTTCCATGTGGCTTCATCTACCCTTCCCCTCTCTCTGCCCAGTGTTTTGTTTCCCTGTCAGGGTGGATGGTGCAGACCCCAGGCAGTCTTCATGCCACGGTCAGTGGTAGTTTGACAAAGCTCTTGGAACAAAGCATGCACTTCAATCTTCTAAAGTGTCTGCTCCATGGGAAATATTGTGCAGATCTCTAACAAAGACTAGAGCAAACCCCCAAATTTATTTGCCTTTTATGTATGATTTCTTGAGTTTGGAATTTGCCACCAGATAATGCAAGCTGACTTTATAAGGGTGATATAAAACATAGGGAAAGGTCAGGTTTTGCAGGAACTGCAAGGTCAGGTTCTTTAGGAGCTAATTGCAGCATCAGCAAATGTTTTCCTTACATCTTTCTTCCCAGCAATTTATTTCCAAAATAAACTGCAGTGATTATGCCAGTACTAAAACAATTCCCCTGACTCACCAGTGCTAATAAACTTTCTGACACACAAAGAACAGGAGATGTTCAGACAACACCAGGTCTTTTTCTGTCATAACACTGGTGAATAACAGTAAAGAGAAAGAAAATATTTCTGAAGAAAGATTACCAATCCAATGAGCATCACTTGGGACTAACCCAACAGATGTGGGAGAAAAAAGTTGGATCAAGGAACAGTCCCCAGGAATGGCTCATGGGGACACAGAGCTGTACCCAACAGCCTTGGCGAGAAGGTGAAAGCACACTTGGCACCCTTGAAAACTTACCCCTGTGACACAGCTCAGTGGTGAACAGGAAACCTGCAAAATTCAGAATTTTTTACCTTCCTAATGCTGTTTTGGGTTTTTAGCCATTTTACAGAAAAACAGTGATAACATGGTTCAACAAGGTCTCCTGTATGTTTGTTTTCCATAGCATCTTATATAAAATTTATTAGTAAGTCTGAAGAACTTGGCTATAAATAATTTAAAATTGTTTGTTCAAATGACAACACACTGAAAGTATATTTTCTCTCCTGTGGAAAAAAAAAAATCTTTGAGTGGCTTCTATAATATGGAGCACTAAATATCTTCATTAATGAAACCCCAAGGGATGTAGAATAGAGCCGATATCACAGGAAAAATTGGAAGGCCCAGAAGCCTATTATTTTGCAATAATTACTATGAAATTACAAGCATTCATTGCAGCATGTTCTTTAGCAGCATTTCTATTTTATCATCACTGAAATACTCTAATATATGCTGGTCAGCTCAGAGATGTGAGCTTGATACAGGAGGGAAACTGTACTTTTAAAGGGTGGAAGGTGCTCATAGATCTATCTCAGGAGCCAGTCTGAACATATCAGGCTAATATTGCTGCTTAGAAAGGAAGAAGCTTGGACCCTGATGACAAACATGAATGTCAGCTTCAGGTTTGTCAACATGATAAAATCAAGTATTTCAAGTGCTCCAAGTGGTCTGTGTATTTCAGGTGCTTTCTGTTCATCAATAAAATGATAAAAAAGTTAAAAATGGAGTAATTGTTTTCATTGCATTTATGAATTTGAAATACCAACTGACAACAGCTCCAGTATCTTTTTACTGCTCCTTCAGGATTTATCAATCAGCCTAAAAAGAAATTATAACCACAGTTTTGTGGTTAGAATAACAAATAGCTGTAAATAAGAAATCGTAAGAAAAAGAAATGTACATAAAAACCCATTAATTTCACATTGTAACACTTCACTCTTATTTCCACTATCCCTCTATTCAATTCCATAGTTATATAATTATGTACAATTAAATAAAAAATAAACTAGAGGCAGATAGTCATTATGTGAACAAAAGATATAACTAATTTGGTGAAAAAATGATAAGGATTGACAACAGCAAAATACTATGACCAAGGTAAGAAGAGCAAACTAAAATGCTCCTCAAAAGTAAATGAAGCTTTAGTGAAAGCATGCAGTGGAAAAGAATATGGGAAAGAAAAGTTCAGGCAAAATGCAGTAAAGGAATATGGATAAAACAAATGAGAAAGAAAAAATAAACAAGGAAAATGCTGGTTAAAAAAACAGAGCTTGAAATATCATATTCCCCCTTCATTGAAAACAAATCTAGTGTCTATTTCTTTTATATGCAGAAGGGTAAACACTGGCTGAAACATGCTGGCTTCCAAAAGCATTGCCAACATAAATACTGCCAGGAAACACAAGCTGTCCCTTGCATTTGCCCTGCAGTTAATTCTGTTGTTCTGACTTCCACAGCACAAAACTCTGTGCAGGTTGTTGGTTAATGCTACACCTGAACAACAGGCATTAACCCATACGCTGCTGGGGCAGGCTCGGGGTGTATGCAGGGCTGCTCAGCAAAGAGGGGTATGTGAGCTGTGAGGTCTCTGTGGTGCCCTGTGGGGCAGCAGCCACAAACCCACAGGCTCCCTCTTGTCTGCTTGTTAAGCTGTTCAAACAGGGTGTCCTTCAAACTTGGTATTTCACCTCAGAAATGCAGAAAACCTACAACTGCATCATATTTTACACCAGTGTCTTCACAGCTAAGGAGAGTCTCATAACTGCACACTCAAGAGCTGGAAACTTCTCTCAAATCTTCATTAGCTGCCTGCCTTGTTTTCCCCAGAATCCATCCATCCACACACACCTGAAACAAATTGTCTGTGATCAAGCTTCCCTACTGATAAGTGTGTGATAAAAAACTAGAGAATGAGAATCGCAGAAAAATTTGAGGACTTTAAGCAGATCTTTCTCAGGTCAGTTAGAAGTGAAAGGGTTGCCAGATGTGATAGACTACATGGAAAACCTGCCCACTGGGGCACAGCTGCCAGCATCTGCTGAGGGTGGACATAGAATCATAGAATTGTTAAGGTTGGAAAAGATCTTTAAGACCATCGAGTCCAACCCTTAACCCAGCATTGCCAAGTCCATCACTAAACTATGTCCCTAGGTGCAACTTCTACATGTCATTTAAATAACTCCAGGGATGGTTACTCATCTTCTCCCCTGGTAGCCTTTTCCAATGCCTCACTGCCCTTTTGGTGAAGAATTTTTTCCCAATATCCAATTTAAACTTGCCCTAATTCAACTTGAGAGTGTTTCCTCTTGTCCTGTTTCTTGTCACTTGGGAGTAGAAACCATGTCAGCTTTTTTGAAGGCTTTTCTGGCTCTGTCCAAAAATATCCCTTTGCTTGGTGACTTCAGTTCCTTGCTAAGGGAGCAGGTAGGGTGGTGAACAAGCAGTTCTCATGGTTCAGAGATTCTGCATAGGGTCCACAACATATGCCTGGCATTCCACATACCTGTTCTTCCTGGGGCTGGAATTATTTGTTGCTGTCATCAGTTTAATTGCCCTCACCCTGATATATGAGTCAGATCATGGCTTTGGATCCAGATTGAGATCAGGTCCTCAAGCAAACCTTCCTGAGGCTGGGATGTGCTCAGTGCCAACAGTCTGTCCAGCAGCACCCATGAGCCAGTCCATGCTTACCAGTACTATTGGGACAAAATTAGGCAAATATAAGGTTGTTTTAAGTTTAGACTATTACTGAGCCTCAATAAAAGCCACATTCCTTTTCCTTTTCTGAAGAATTGCTATGGGTCCTTTATACCCTTAAGACGATTAGAATTATAGTTATTTGGGGAGGAAAATATGAGATGCTTTTATATCATGTTTCCATTCATTTAAAGAAAACTTTAAATGTCATGGCTTTGCCTTGAATATTCTTTCTTTGATGTAGGAAAGAAAGGTAACATCATATTTGAAATCTTTTCATGGATGAATGTAATATATACTGAATCTGTGTCAGAAGCAAACATTCCTATCCTTCTTTCTTGCCTCACCAATTAATTTTGCATGAAATGACAGAATTTGCCTTATTAAAATTTCTGTGCTTGTGGAACAACTCAAAGTGTGAGTGACTTTTACAACTGAAAGTGTGAGCTAAAAATAAACAAATCTTGACTTGATTGCTGTCCCCTATATAATTGAAAAGGTAATGTATGAAGGTAGACACTGAACCAAAAAATATGCAATGATCCATGGAGCACTCAAAACTATTTCTCCCATAGTCTAGAATCTAGAAATTAGTCCAAACTAGGAAACACTTAGATACTGCACGTACACAGGTAGCAAGTAGAGTTCTGTAATGACCTGTTAAGGTTCACATACTGCTCAGTATTTTCTTAGTCAGGAAGCAATGTTCAGCCATCTCATCTCTTGAAATGAGGTAGCAAATTTCTGTTGACAATTGTGAAAGCACTTGCAACTCAGATTTCCCTGAAGTCCGGGTCTTGACTCCACAAGACTGATTTCCTATGTCACCAGTAAGTAAAGTCATTATTTGATGTTAAATGTATGAAGGCAAAATGCAAAAAATGCAATTAAATAGCATAAATGTATCAACAAAAACCAGAAAACCAATCTTGAGAGAGTACTGGCCAGCCTGTTACTAAGCAAAAATATTGACAGCGTTTCTCAGAGTGGTAGAATCCCTTTATTTTTTTTCTCATATCCTAGCTTGAGAATGAGCAACAGACAAAAAGGACAACATTTTTAAAACTATCCAGTGCTAATGTTTTGAGCATTAGCACTAGGACTGAACTTCTGAATATTCAAATTAAAATGCATACATGCATTGCAAACATATATGTTTTAAGTGTAAAAATAGAGTGCAAAGTTGATGTATGACACACTGTGCAACCTCTAGGCAATTTTAGAAGGGAAATCAAGATCTCTGATGTTTTTCCATCTATTCGAAAATAAACAAACAAGATTTTAAGAAATTTTGTTCTGTTTACTTGTTTATTATTGTTTTCTTTTATTACCTTTGTTTTCTTTCATTACATCTTCATTTAATTTGTTCATAGGTAAGCACTCTACATTTATTTAATTCTTTTTTAAAGCCAGGCAAGATCATTAAAAATAATAAGATTGGTGGAAAAGAAATACAGGCTGTTTTTAGTCAGAAACTCAAGAAAGTTAGAGTAATGGTCCCCAGGTAGCAAATTCCAGATCTTTCTGCCTGCCCTCTGTGTTAGTTGCTGCTTCTTTCTCCTTTCCAAGCAGTCTGAAAACAGGAATTTATAACAGTGAAAATGCAAAGTAAATACTGAGAGTGCTTGACAAAAAAACCCCCAAGCTGTGTCTCAAATGGAAAGCTTAAAAAGGTATTTTTTAATGGCAGAGATTCTGCAAAAAAAAAAGTTTGCTCTTATAAGCCAATGATTCAGTAGCATTATTGAGATCAGGAAATCCTTTCTCTACAATGGATACTTTGTCATGCCAAAAGACGGATCTAAAATTGCATTGTGACTCATTCATAAGGCATTCAAACATTTTTATTTTCTTCAAATGTCTGGAGTTTGAATCATCCAAATCTCCATTTAAAAAAAAAAAAAAAAAAGGCAGCAAGCAAGCACTCTCTCCTTTCAGCTGGGATGTTTTGAGGAGAGGCTATGCCTTTCTCCAGCCAGCGTGGCCATGTGTGGCACTCAAAGTTTGGTAACAGCACTCAGTGGTGTTTGCAGTATCCTGGGGGCTCAGGGGCTGCTCACCAACTTGTCTCTACAGATTTTTGCCTCTAATAGAGCTTTTCACAGAACAAAAGTACTTTGGCTGGGGTAAGGTATGTGTACATCATTATGACTTTGTACAAGCTATGTACTGTTGAAATTAATCTGTTTAGACAAGTTCCTCATCTGATTCACAGCTTAAGTAACATACCCTGAAAAGATTTTCATGAGGTTTTATTAATTTCCTGTTTTGGTTCTATTCAAGTATTGCTGATGTAAAATTTTTTAGATTAACACAGGAACAGCAAAGATCTTAATCACTAACATTCATGAAACTCTACAAATTGCTCTCAAAAGAGATTTTATTCTCTCGTATGCTATGTATTCATGAAAGCACCAATAATGAGTTCAGAGGGGGCTGAAAGAATAAGTGCACAGATATTTTAAGTCATAACTTGTGAAATCTTAGTAGTAATCTGTGAGAATTTTTGTTTTTGTTCCTGAGAAAACCCACCATGGTTATTTTGTTCCTCCTTTTGGTCATCTTTTGGTTCACTGCTGAGGGCTTTTCACTTGTGCAAAATAGAAAATGGAGCCATACATGAAGAAAGTTCATTTTAGTATCTTCTACCTTTTTCTTCTATGTGGGAGTGATCAGGTTTTGATAATAAATTTAATAATAAATTTTA
>VXBC01006468.1:690828-721791 GCA_013399945.1 Ploceus nigricollis
AATAATAAATTTTATAATTTTTAATAATAATTTAATTTAAATTAAATTACTGGATATAATTAATTTAAACTTTATATGACAAGTACTGCACAGTGTAAAGGATCAAAAATCTTGCTTTTTTAATCAAGTGCAAACCATACTATGCCATTTGTTGATCAAGAACAAGTGCATCACATCACAAGAAACAACTACTCAGCTCACACAGTTTAAACCAAATCAGTATTGAAATGGTTGGTGGAGTGACTAATGGCCAGGGTTAACTCGTGATCACAGATTCGGGATCAATATCCTGTTAATACACCCCAATATCAGGAATTTAGGAAATGTTAATAAACACCTGAATATTTCTAAACACATTTCTAGCACAGTTGTAGCTACTGCTGTTTCCATCCCAAGGTCCCACCACCAGATGCAAATCTTCATGCTTCTTAAACCATCCATCTCTCCCAAAACTTATTGTAATTACTAGTAATAAAGAACAGTGAAATATCTAGGTTTTTGCTTACCAGCCAAGCAAATTAACGAAGTTCTTACAATTTATCCACTTAGCTGTCACTGAAATGAAACAAAAGACCTCAAATTTAAGACACTGATCTTACAGACTCCTACGAGCCCCTATAGGACTGCCTAACTTTACCCACAAGGAGCAGTTCTATCTTGGCATGGACACACAGAGAATAATGAGAAAAAAGCAAACTCCTGCATGTTTGCTAGATTGGTACTCCATGGCTTAAAAGTTGGTATATTGAAAGGTATTCAACATTTTAACATGTTGATTACCTTGACTTTATTTTAATGACAGTTCAATTTTTAGTCTTTTCATTGCAACAGTGATGCTACAAACAAGCAGCAGCTGCTTGCTACAAGCCTTAAAAAGTATTTAAAATTATCTAGAATTACACCATGAGGTTTTATTTTTATTTTTCAAAAAATAGCATGATATTTGATTAGTCAATTCACAAATTTTAATTAATACACACACACAGTTCTAAGAAAAATCCAGCTGCTTGCACAGCTTGGGAGCCGGTATTTTCAAACTATTCAGAGGCACAAAAAGGCATACCTGAGATTCCAGGCCTTGGCTTTACAAGATTTCAAGCCCTCAACCTTAGAAAGCCTTATGAATAGAAAGTACAGGCTGTCCACAGCCTCAATACCTGCTTCTGGCTCTTGCAAACACTCAAATGCTGTGAAGGTTGGCATGCACAATTGTTGGTTAATTGAAGAGATATGCCATGGCCCCTATACCAAGCACCTGTCTGCATTTCCACAAATGTATCTGTCTGCAGCACAATTTTGGAGGTGTTAAATATCTAATTCCATATTTTGCAATCTAAAATTAGAAAGAGGTCTTTTTTTTCCCAATTTCTCTCAATTATAATGGGCCTTAAAAAGATTTAATTTCTACAGAGCAGTTCTACTGCATTCACCATCATCTAGATCATTACAGAAAAACATTATACCTTTTTCTACATCAGGCTATTTATCCAGGAGAATTACCTTTTCAGGTTTAGAGATATATGTGCAATATACTATTTCCAGCCTTAGTTCACCTCTGTTTGGAGCTGGAACAAATCTATATAAGAATTGCCAACTGGAAAAGTACTGGTCGGGCAACAGATTTGCTGAGGGCTGGTTTACACCATGCAACCATAAAACCCCCAGGAGCATGTTTCAGCCACTCTTTCCAGAATAATTTGTCCTTGTTTACTGTAGCAAGTCAAATTAAATATAGACCTAGTTCAGTGGCAGCCTTTACTGACTGTCACCAGCAGCAGCAAGTGACATTTTAAGGTAGATCATTGTAGGTAGATTTTTTAAGGTAGATGATTGTGGGCAAAATCCTAATCTTAGTCTCTCTCTCTGGAATGCCATTGACTGCAGTGGACAGGGGTTGAAAGATGGTTAGATGTGAACTGCCTTTTTTGGGAAAATAATTACCCATCAGAATATTAAATGGCAACATAGGTTGACACTTTTGACAGGCAGCATTTTAACTTTCAAAGGTAAGTTTCACAGCCAGCGAAAATCACTACTGCTTGCCACTAATTTGCAGAGAAACTGGCCATTTCCACAGTATTATGTATTCAGCTGCCATTAGATTAGGTGGATGTTTTCCTTGTGGGGCTTTTGCAGTCCATACTGTTATGAAAACTTGTGCAGTAGTGGATTGAAGCTTGACTCGTTGAATTGAACTGTAAACCACAAACTTCCCTGGAAGAGAATATCTGTGAATATACCAATCCGTCTTAGACAGCTTATGAATGGTTGTCACAGCACAATAAAATTGCTTTGAATAAAAACCAATTAACTTCCAAACACTCCAGCTGAAACTAACCATGAGGTCTACACAATAGTAGAGCCAACAAATAGAACCTGCTGGGAAAGAGCTTAGGCTATCACAGCAAGCCATGCCACGTATTTTCCTCTCTACAAGCCTTGTGGATCCATGAAAAAGAAACATAACGCGATTAATTCCCCTCTGCAGTTCACCAGTCTCTAGGTACCGGATTGTCTGTGCCTGTTGGTTGCTAGCACAGGCTGGAACAGAAGTCCAGATTATCTCAGCTGTAACAACAGAAAAAGAACAATCCCACTTGAAGAAGGAAAGCTACAGTCTCTGCTATCTCTGCTCATCCTCCCCTGGCCCTGCCAGCTTAGTCAAGAAAAGTTCAGTACTACCAGATTATGCAACACAGAGGAATAATTTTGCTTTCAAAATATGATGAATGAAATATGTGAATCACATATTCAAAATATGTGATGAAAATACCCACAAATAGTTCAAGACTAACAAAGAACCCAGGAGTATTACTGCTAAAATGCCCCTCTGAAGGGGGACACGTGGCATTCTGCTGTTCTGAAATGTTATAGGTAGTTCGAAGACCCCCGTGGTATTGATCAGGAAGCTAAGTAAGAAACTCGCCCTTTGTGCTGTAGGAAATATTTAGTGCAGCACATTTACTTTTACTGTTCTGCTCCTAACAAGAGTGATCTCTCTCCTGGAAGAAGGCACTGTCAGTTTCTTTGGCCAAAAGAAAGATGGTGGGAATTTCCTTCAAGTACTGCAGATGGCACAGTGATGCCTGTGGACCTACCAATCCTCCCAGTTATAGGGTTACCCAAAATATGATTCTCTAGGGATGATGGCATGAGTGTCTTTCCAGATCCAGCACAAAGCATACCTTCTGAGCTCTGATACCAGCATAGGAAACTGACAAGAGGAGTCTTGTTCTAGAGAGAGTAAGAAGACAAGCAGAGAACAATGAAAAATTACAAGCAATTACTCATAAATCTGTATTTAGTCATTTATGGAACGAGATGATAATGGAAAAGTTACCATTTACTGTACTCTGGTCATGGTTTTTAACCAGACTCTTATTTTGACCAGATTCTTATTTCAGAATTAGACATGGCATGAAGAGCAGCTCTGGCTCTTACCATCCCCCATGACCTCTGCGTGTGTAATTCAATGGTGTTAGAAAGATCCAGAGGCTGCTGACATCTTTGTACCCACACACACACAACAGCCAGGAGTGTTTTCTTTTAAGGAAAGCAAAAAATACTCAGGTGAACATGCTCAAGCCAGGAGAGAGAAAGTAAAACACGTCAAGCCTCAGTTATTTTCCAGTCGACTATTGCTTGTTCCTGGGGACTTTGGGTCATCCCAAACCAACAGTTTCAAATGGAGTCATCTCATTTTCAGATACAGGGCAACAGGTTAACAACACACATATGAAGAGCAGCTATGGCAATTCTTCAGAAACAGCCTTACTTAGAAAAAAACCCATATTTTTTCACTCATTCTTTCTTTGCATTTTACTGTGTGCTAAAAACCTCTGTACTATGTGCATCAGTAATTGCAAAGCAAACACGTAATGCAATGTTATTCTTCAGCTCTGTTTCCTCCATGAATCTCAAAGCACTGTAGAAAGGAAGGGAAGTATTGCTATTCCTATTTAAGGTGGATGGTTCCTATTTCACAGATGTAGTTACCACACCACAGGTTCCCCTCAGACAGCAGAAATGCTTCCTCAGTGCAGCTCTAAGCATCAAGAGAATCATCCCAGTGATGCATTTGGACCAAGACACACAAGAGAGATGAATACATGGCTTGAGGCATTTTATTTCAAGGTCTATATCTCTAGAGGACACATGACAAGAAGATCCTTCTCACAGACACACAAGTGCAAACACCTGTATGTTCTTTGGACTTTATTGTATATAACGACTTCTTTTTCCATTCTGTTTAACCAGCACATCTTCCCTACAACTGGAAATTGTTAGAAAACAGCAGGAAAGTGGGGTTGGGAGAGAAGCAGGGGAAAACCAGAACGTTTACATGCTGCTTTAAATACTTTCCAGATTTGAGGTTTCAAAGTGGAGGGAGAAAGAGGAGGGGCCTGTTTTTATAAAAAACATGTGAATTCTAAAGTCAAAATCTTTATATTTTTAAATGCCAAAATTCAGTGGCATTAAGTCAAAGCAGATGTTTTATTTCAGTTTTGCATTTTTAAAATGGACATGAGTTTGGATATTTTCATGTCATAACAAGAATTTCTGTTTAAAAAGTGCTATAAATAACTTAATTTTCCTTTTTCTGGAGTTTTTCTGAAGGAGGTGTCCCAAGGGAGGTCTTAGCAGGAAAAAAAGAAAGGGCATTCTGATCTCCTCTACTTCCCAACCTGACTTGAATCTGCAATGAAAACAGCTCATCTCATAATCTTTATTATGCTCTGCTCAGAAAAAGATGACCCAAGAAGGTGATAGAATATTCCCTCTTGGAAAATAGATGATGATATAATGTATTATGGGCAATGCAGACAGTACCTTTTATCACTTGTGAATTATGGAGAAACTATAGGATATAGTATAAAGTAGGGTATAAAACTGAAGAAGGGGAGAATACATTTTTTATTTTGCAAAGCAGAAATGTGTATTTCTTACAAATTTATATGTCTGAGTTGATTTTATTTTTATTATTTTTCCTGATACAGTTGTCATAATGTTTAACAAACTTTTTATGTTCAGTGCTTGACATTTTACATCTTAGTTGCAATTTTTTGAAAGATGGTATTATACTCACTTGAAAGAATATTAGAGCAGACCATGCAACCATATATATGCAAAGGCACATGCCTCTGTATTTTCATTTTTAATCAATTTAATACAGCATGCTGTAATACAAAGGGTGGAAAAGAATTATAAAGGCACATTTTCTTAACTGTCTGCTATATTGAAAATGATGCTTTGTGAATTATATAGTTGTCATATTTGCATGGAAATGCAAAATCTTTTTTAAATTTTGAAACTAAGCGCCTGGCTTCTGCAATACAATTCTTTTGAAAGGATTCCTGTGCCACCGCAGTGATATTTATGCAAATATGCCCTCTGAGATGAGCCTGAAAGACTGGGGAGCAGTTAAAGGGATTTTTTTGTACAATGGATAAGAATAATCTGAGAGGAAGAAAAATGCAGAGAGCTAATGGTGTGGATCCTGTGCAGAGAGAGGGAGCAGGGAGGGGATGTGTCTCAGGATTCAAGCTAAGAAATACTAGAATTGCTTTGTGAAAGGCAGAAATAGCTCTTGTGTCTATTTTCGTCTTTTGCAAAGTATACTGTAAATACCACAGTAGAGCCTAGAGGGGTCAGATTTTTTAAAACACGAATGATGAAGATAAGACAATTTGGGTGCAAAGAGGAGAACTGTGTTATCTGTCATCTCAAACTCCCTTTGAGAATCATGAGGTGAGCAACCCATTTTAACTTTAAAAATCAACCCTCACCTCCATGTGCAGAATAATGATAATAATGTGAGAATAATGATAGAGTAGCATTTCTTCATTAACATGTTCTTCCATAACCCTTCAAGCCATGATCATGTCCGAGAGCCATTAGGCAGAAAGAGAGCAGTAAGGGCTGTACCACAGTACAGAAAGACATCACTAATAAGTCTGCACCCTCAGCTGTCCTTTTATTATACAGTGCAAGAAAATACCTCCATTATGTTGGGTTCCTGCATAGCTGGGCTGAGCCTGTGATTTCACAACAAGAAGACAGCCTGCAGTTTTCCGAAAGAGTAATTTTTGCTCCCTGTGTCTGGACCTCAGTCCCACACTGTCTGCAGGGCTGGGGCAACCTCATATTCACCCATGAATTACCAAGAATCAAACTTCAGCTTCTGGTGGGGTTCATTTACCCATGACAGCATTTCCTGGGGGTGATGACGTGGCTCTGGAAGTGGCTGAGCTGCAAAACCCAACTCCTCCAAGGAGCCAGCACTCGCTCTTTGGTCCCAGATAATCAGGGATGTGTCACCCACGGTGGGGAGGGAAACAGGATATGTGGCAGCTCCCTGTGCTCCAGGTCAGCTCCAACCCAGGCTGCCAGTGTGAAGATCCACTACAGAATAATGTTATGTTTACAATTAAATGTTTTAGCATCACTGTCCCTGTGGGGACCCTCGATTCAGCTTGCTGCCTGTGGGGCAAATAAATCCCATTTTACATTGCCAGCATGCATTAATGTGGGCAAGGTGGCTTTTGGTCTGAGACAAAGCAATATGCTTCTTGTGCTTGGAAAAGGGTCAAAGCACAGCAGCAGCTCTGGCCCAAAAAGCTCTCTCCTGTTTCTATTGGGATATTTTCTGTTCTCATGCAATGTTCAGAGTAATCAAAAACAAATGATTCCAAGCAGCAGCTAAATGAAGTTATGGAAGAGGTTAATATAAACGACATGGAAAGATACATTCTTGAAAGAGTTTTCAGTGTAAGTAGACGAGAAGGGTGAGACAGTGAGATGAAGGAGAGCACATTCCTCATTCAGCAGGGAGCTGGGGGGAGTGGTAGAGCTTTCTGAAGCAGAACGGGAATGTCACTCATTTCCCTAAACCCATGTGTCACAGTGCCCTATGCCACTCTTCAGTGGCTCAGGAGTGACTCTTGACATTTCAGTTTGCCATTTTTCAACTTAGTTTTTACTGTTTGGGTCAAATTTTCTCCTCCTTAAGAGTGTGTTAAGATAGGTATTTCTGATTCATTAAACACAGTATGTTCATATGTGCACTGTGTGCTTCAGGACTGAAGCCTTATTTCAGTGTTTACTAATATTTACAGAATACTATTTACATGTCTCTTGACAATCACAAAATTGTTGTTACTCAGAATGTTTCCTTTTCCCTCAGAGTCATCATTCTGAGTTCTTTTGTTTCTCTCTCCCTGGCTTGTTTGCATTCCCTTTACTTTCCAAACCCATCCTATTTCCTCTCAGGTGATTTACAAAGAAAGTCAGTGACCTTCCACTGTTCAACTATTGTATAAACTGTCTTGACAGAATTGTGGGCCTTAAGGAAGGGGGTAGGCGGAGGAGTCTGGCTCCTTGGTTGAGGGTGCAGCTTCCCCAGAACTTCAGTTTGGGCTGTACATTGTTTGCAGAGCTAAATGACGTCCTTACTCAGCATTAACTGCCCAAAAATTAAGCTGGCTGTACCACTACATTATTGTCAATCCCTTTGTTTTGACATTAGCCTCTATTTTACTGTAACTGGGTGATTGAAATATTTCTTGTATACTTTCATCATTATTCAGACCTGAACAAGTGCGGCCAATGACTAATGGCACATTCGTTGTGGGTCATGGATATCTGGTGATCTGCATGGCTGCACTGATTTCCCAACATTTACATTTCCCACTAGATTCAGAAAACATCGTGCAGAATGGGACCTTTGTAATACAGATTAAAAAAAAACCCTTCTCTGAGGTTTTTAAGCATGTTTGCTTGCAGTGTGTTTGCAAGTAATCATGTCTAATTCCTGTGCTTGTGTGGAGCTGTGTCTTGGCATCTGCATGCAGACATTGCGTGTGTATATATATATATATATATGTATGTATGTATGTATGTACAGATCAGATTTAAAGCTGTTCAGGACTGGACTAATTGTTGCTTCCTGGCATTAACTTAGCAAGGAAATTTATTGGCACAAATAGTCATTAATTAAAATAAGTCAGAAGTGGCTCTAATAGAAGTCTATATTAAATTGGTGTAATGCAAAATCTCAGTAGAAGCCCAGTTCCCTGAGGTACAGACATCTGATCAAGGAATGTGCTGGAACACTTGCATCCAGTAAACACAAACTCAGCTTCACATGTTTGTATGACACTGAATAACTGCAGAGAATTTATATTTTGTAGCACCACTCCCCATCCTAAAATTCCTTGTGCTCCTGCTACAACACTCTCCCTAGTGGGCTTTCCATCAGCCAACAGAAGAAAATCTCTCCCCCAAAACATCTCACAAGGAGAAGGGATGCTGCTGTCTCTGTTGCTGGGGTTGTCCAGAGAGGAACTGATGGACTGTAGCCCCAACAAAGAAGCTGCTCCCCATCCCTGCTGGGTGAGCAGACTCAGCCACTGTCTGCTCCACATCTGGTTGTCTGCTCCAGCTTTTGGCACTGAGTCTGCATGGATATTTGCAGTCTGTTGAGGGTGTGATGAACATGTCAATATGATGGTCAGACATGTCAGTTTTCATTTCATGTAGCATTGCCAAAGTATGTTTTTATTTGAAGTAAGGCTATTTTGAAACTCCCTTTCATTCTTCTGTGATGTCTCACAGATTATTGAAACTCATTTTGGGAAGGCCGAAGTGGCCTTGAGAGCTTAACCTCCATTTTTCACGGGCTGCTCAGGGAATTTGCTACTCTTCCTCATGCTGAATGCAACAATAGGCAGATAGAATAGCTTTCAATGTTAAGCTTTGCACATGCAAAAAAAAAATTCCAGCAATGTTCACATTTTGCAGTGTTTATATGTAACTGCAGAATAGGCTTTCTCCCTGTTGGAAGGGACTGGATCTGAACAGCATAAGAGCTGTCCCACAACAAGGGAGTATGCTTCAAGTGAAGACAGTAAACAGCAAGGAAGGAAAAATGTACAAATGAGGACACCCAGGAAAGTTAATTCTTATTTTTCTTTAAAATTGATTGGTTAAACTAAATTAAAATCTCATATAGATGCTTTTTCTATTCCAAAGGGATTAAGTAGTGGCAGCCACAAAGGTGTGCTCAACAGTATTCACAGAGCTGTTTACAGTTTAATTAAATTTAATTAATCTATTTCAGAATTCACTCTTTAATTAAATTCAAGCTCACTTTTTAAATACATGATCTGTTGACAAGCCCTAAATGAATATCCCTCCTAACAAGGTTTTTTTTTTTTTGCTAACTTGAGAATTGGAAAAATAATTCTAGAACACTGGTGTTGCTTAAGGGGAAGGAACATTATAAGGCACTAGTACAAAGAGTGCTTGGCTTTGCTTTAAATTACAAGTCTTTCTATGTCTTTTCCTTTAATTTTTCAATTCCTGCCTCAGGTTTCTAAGGAAGAATTCAAGATGTAATTAAATGATAAGAATGTCTCAGTTTGGTGAGGAATCATTCAGTTTTGGTATATCTGTAATGACTTGAAACTTATCAAAAACAAGACCAAGCACATTCTCTTAGAGAAATGTGTTTGAACTGGAGCCTGCTCTTCCCAAGGTTCCATCCCAGGTAGAAAGAATGAGCAGAAAGTATTACATTCATTTTTGCACAAAGAAACAACAGTACTTTTGGTTCAGTGAGCTGAAAACTCAGTGAGATCTAAGGTCTGTTGGACAACTGGATGAATACAGCTTCTAGGAAAAAGAAGAATAAACTGAGTGACTAATGACTAGTTCATTTATGGTACAGTATGGTATTTATGCTTATGGTTTGAACCCCCAACCTGTGGTATTTGCAGGATGCACAAACACATTTGTGCATAGCAACCTTCCAAACTTGTTAAAAGGCAGATGTTGAATTGAAATTTTCACTTTCTTGAATTGCTATTTATCGTCTGAGAAACTCTGGGCAGCTAACATATGATTCCACAAGGGGCTATTAGACATTATCTTGACCCAATGCAGCACTTCAGCACCAAGCTTAAGAGCTCTGCTGCACCTTTAAGCCAAAGGGCTCTCCAGCACCTAGGTTATGACATCCCATGTGAAAGCTGCTGGGTGAGGAACAGGAGAATAAAGACATTCCAGTCCTCTAAGAGTTAAAAGCACAGCTGCAGCATTCCAGTAACAACATCCTGGAAACATCAGCTCCCAAAAGAACACATTGACCACAAAAGTCTGTCAAACTTAAACACAGCAAATTGATTGCTGCTACTTTTTTAAAAAGCCCTGTCTAGTGACAACACATTTATGAAGCAGATTTGTAGCTGCAGTTATGGCAAGTATCAAGTGAGTTTCCTCTCTGCAAGGAGAGAAGGATAGCAGCAGACAGTGTCCTCCTTGGTCCGCCTTTTCTTTTGAGTCAGGAAGAGGGAAGGTGGGCATCAGCAGCCACCACCTTCCACAGTTATCCTAACTTTGGTTCACAATCACCCCAAACACCATACAGCCAGTTTTCCAGCTGGAAACCTAGCAGCCCTGTAACTGTGTCACATTCAACACCCAAGCATGAGCTAAGACACTGAACAATGTGGAATGGCCCATTCAGCCAAACTTTACATGACACCTGATCCAGGCTAATAACAAAACATAAATGGGTAGATCAGAGCCCAATTTACTTTTAAGCATCAGACCACCAAATCCCATGATCTCTGACAATGCTGTAGTACTTGTAGCCAAATGAGAAACCCATTTTATCCTCCATTAATTGGGTTGGTTGTCCTCAGCAGGAGGTGACTTGTGTGCCAGTGCAGAGATGTGCAGGAGAGAACTTGACCTGGTAGGTAGGACTGACTTGCCTCGGTAGGAATCTGTGAGATGGGAAACTGCTTCTTTCTGGGTGGTATTGATTTCAGCATCTCACCCTACTGATTCTTCCATGGCACCTTGACAAAAATCAGATTTATCCAGATTCTGTCTGTCATTAAGTGTTTCAAAAACACATACATATGCCAAGACCAGCCTTAGAAAACCTGTGTGTGATCTGAAGAATACATGTATTTTTCCTACTTTTGAGATAGCTTATCTCAACGCTTATCTCCTATTTTTAATTATTACAGCATCATAAGGCCATGATATTAACAGAGCACAGAATGTGGCATTTAGAGAGCAGAATTATGCAGCAGTTGAGACAAGGTCTGTAAGCAGAAGAAATAAATTTTATTAGTTTTGCTGCTGCTACAGGAAGAAACAAATAAACTCTGGCCTTGTGTGCACTGAACATTTTCTAAACATCTTTTGTTTACATTTCCTTCTCTACAAACCATGCCCTTCTTCTATCTTATGTAATAAAGGTAGGTTAAACAAACAATAGGCAAAAATGAGAAGAAGGAAGTTGGTTCCATCAAAAATAAAACATTCATATACATATACACATACACAAAATTTTAGATATATAGATAATGTTATGGATTACAGATATAGATCTTTTTCAAGTGTTAAGATGTTAAGTAAGAGCTTGGATTCAAGCATGGTTGGAGAGCTCCACCTTAGGTCCTAACATTTAAAATATGGCCCAGTCCTTATTTTTAACTTATCACTTTGATTCTTCTGAAAACAAAGTAGATAAAAAGCTGCTTGCCAGCCCTTCTATTTGTGCCAGGCATGGAGAAAGCACATCCTTTTCTGCTAGTTCTATTTTTCTCCAATACATCTTATGCTACCCTTTAAATCTTGGTAAAGATCTATTCTCCAAAGCATTATAACTTGAAAATCAGAATTGCAATCACAAATGTGAAACATTTAGATTCTTGATTTGGAGCAGTCTGTAAGCAAGAATGATTTCTCAAATTCTGTTTCTGAAATACATGCAAGTGGAGATCTAAAAGGAAAGAAACTATTTCAAGATACCAAAACTCACTGGTGATGGAATCTCACATTATTTCTTACAACTTAGGCCAAACCTTTGCTTCTGCTAATATTAAAGAAACTTGTAGGATGCAGCAAAATAATAGCAAGGAAATTCTTGCCTTGCAATTGTTTGTTTAAAACCCAGTTCAGCCATAACCTGTGGTAGGTGAAGAAGGCACAAGAGCTGCCCTTTCAAGAGTAAGGCACTAAATTCAAATACAGTGATCACTGAACTGTAATTTACAGCTTGATCTGAAACTTTCCACAGGCAAAACCACAGCGGGTGAATCAGAGTTTCCGCCAGGGTACCAGCATTGCCACCCTGCTCAGGCAGGGAAACGTCTAAACCTGGCAAGGGGCCAGAGCCTCGCCCCTCGCTGGCACTGGGGACACTGACATGGAAAAGGTGTGCACCAGCATGGTTGGTGACCCAGATCCTGGTCCCTCTGCTCATAGGTAGGCTTTGGGACACCACTGAATGAAAGATGGGGCCATGAGCAATGGCTCCAGACTTTCTGGAGGTAAGATTGAGGGCTGACTCAGGGGAAAACATGCACCTACTTATTCTTGCAGCACCCGGGATTTTCCCTGAAAACTCCTATTCAAAAATTCACGTGGAGCTCCACCAACTTACGGGTGAAGAATCAAGAAAGACAAGCAGTCATCACACAGAATGAGAAACGAGATCTGCTTGCTGGGCTTTCTGTCTTTGATTTACACTTCAGTTTTTACTCAGTCAAGCTACTGTAGATATCAAAGAAAATTTTGCCTGTGAATCATCTGGTGCTGCTCTGAAGTACTTGGCAAACCAAACTGCAATTTTTCACTGAAATAATCTTAGTCTGAGGTTTAGGCGGTCATCCTGCTAACGGCCATTGCCACAAACAGAGCCTCTGTGATAAGTATCCATTTGCCTCAGTAGACTTCTTCCCCAGATTTGTAATCGTTTAGAATCAGATTCCTTCTATACTTACTATAGAAGCTTTACATCACTAAATAGCCATTAGTGATAAATACTTAAAGTGTTCTAAAAACTCTTTTATTAATGATCATGTTCTTTTACATCTTTGTCTGCAGAGGCAAATTACTAGATCTCTTTTTTGGTGCCTGATTCTGCTCTTGTTCACATTAGTGTTAATTTTTAATAGCTCTATTTACTTTGTTTATCTGTATTAGTATTTTATTGCTCACAGCAGAAATTGGAAGCCTTTTTTTGACAGCTGGTAAGCCAAATTGTACTTTGTTACATGACAATGCACCAAAAACAAACCCTTGTACTAATTCATTGCATTTAGCAAATTCTCTTTCAGAATTCTCTTTCACAATTTTCATTAGTGATTCCAAAGTCTTATTTCCCTTTGCATGAGATAACAAATCTCATTTTGATCAACTTGAAAGAGCCTTTCCTTGAGAAGATAAAAGTGTCAGAGCCCTTGTACACATTCGCAAGCTAATAAAACTGCACTGCGACAATACGCTTGATGCTTCTGAAGCTGAGTGAATGAGTGTGGCCCCAAATATTTTCCGCATGCTTTTGAGGCTGTTTCATTACAAATTCAAATTTTGTATTGCGGAGGATTGACACAAATAGATATCTGAGTAAAAGGTTTTGCATGTGTTGTCTGGCCTGGCTTTTTGACAAGGTACTGACTATTTTTTCCACAAACAGACAGAAACACTCAGAGTAGAACTCTGTGCAAACCCCTGCTGTGAAGAAGGTGAGTGCTCTGGATTTAGATTTAATCAGATTCTGGTGCATGCTCACTCATGTAGCAATTTGTCTTTTTGCATTAGGAATAAAATATACAGCTTGTCAGTTTAAAGCATGCATTTTCCCTTCTGCTTCTGTTACTCTTTCACTGGCAGGCTTAGAAGTCCATATTCTGAAATGAATTCTAAGAGTTAGGGTATGTTTTCTTTTGGTAGATCAGATTTTAAAGCTTTTCTCCTAAACATGTGAGATCTGAGGTTAGCTAAGCCTCATTCTCTTGAAAATGGGGCTACAAAGGGGGCATAAGAAAAACAGAAATAGTCTTCCAGTAGAAAGGAGTGAAGTACCCAGAGAGGGCATGGTATCTACTGAAAAGAGTTTTCATGCTATCACATACTCAGAGCCTATTTTTAGTTGCAAAAATGATTGGCAATGAGATGGGTTTTGTTGTCAGAAGCAAAATGTCTTTCACCTTCCTTTTACTTTGAGGTATTTCTGTCTTCCTCCAAATCCAAGAGAAGTCAAGTAAGAAAGATCACTTGCTGCTGATGTAGAGTTTGGTAGCACGAAGATCCTTGGTATTCACAGCAAGTTTCATGGCTACCCCTCTTCTGGAAGGGATTAGAGAACCAAACAACAGGACAGCATGGGGAAAATATTCCAGCTTGTCTTTCCCCAGCTTCTAAGGGGATGTGCTTCATCCTCAGCCTACTCACTGACCCTTCATTGGGCATGAAAAGGCTGAAAGTTTGTGAAGCTGAATTTGGAGAAAGATCACAGACACGGAAGAGATGAAGTGGAGGAGAAGACCACCCTCTGAGTAATTCATTGACTCAGTCTCCTGATAACACCCAGCAACTCCATTACGCAATGCAATCTCTCACCCTGCAATCCTTCACTCCCGTTCTTTTGTGCTGTGTCCCATCAGTGCTACGTGCTCCTGCTCTTGCAATTTGGAGTGGCCTTTCCCCACAGCCTACTGAACAGCTCCAGCCTGTTGAACAACTTAGAAGAACTAACACCACTTCTAGCTGCACTGAAAGCTGCTAAATTAATTTTTCTAACATCTGCCAGAGCATGGGGTTACTTCTCATTTTTGTCAGCATTCAGCCTTCTGGTCATATTCTCAGCTGCTCAGTCTCCATCCTTCTCCCCTCAAGACTGCTTTTCATTTCCTGCCACTCAAATCCAGTCTCTCCAGCCTCCTTTCTGAGAAGGAAAAAGAAAAAATAAAGCTATCAGAATATACTTTCACAAATCTACGAATAATAAACTTATCTACCAAGTGTCAGGCACCAAAACTGCCCACATCTAGGACATGCTTTTACTTGCACACTGAGCAGCAATGTATAATATCGCAGAAAAATTCAGAAAGAAGGGAGTTTTTTGCAACATCTGCACTTCCAGCTGTATACTCATTCTTTCCTTTTTTATCCCTGCATGGAAATTAGTATATAAATTTATTTTTATATATTTTTATCAAAATAATTTATAAAGATCTAGAAGTTTACCTATATCAAATAATGTGATTCTTCTTTGATCTACAACCACATCCATACTTAAGCAGACAAAAAAAGGAGAAAATTTCCTAACAGCCACAGGGAAATGAAAAAAAGGATTGCCTATTAAACAGCATCAGTGTTGATGAAAACCAGTGACCTGATATTCACCTGGCTGCACCACTTGACCAAATATATTTGCTTGGGGCTGAAATGCAGCCTGCAGGGCATGGGGCAGCTTTTACAAAGAAAATGGCAATGGAAAAGGTAGCAAGGCATTAGTCAGCGTTAAGTTTCCCTCACAAACCCATGAGCCCATGTAAACTACTACTAAAAGCAAGAGAGAAGTCTCCTGTGGCAACAAGGTGCTCTGAGTAACAGACACCCAAATAATACTCATTGCAAGAGTGTCTCTCAATAGCACACGGGTATCACTATCAGATGGGTAGCTATGAGGAAGGCAAGGCTTCTAGGGGAAAACAAATAATTTTGCTTGACTACTTGGTGTACTTGGAAGGAGTGAACAAGCTTTGAGGAACACAAACTATTCTTCAAGGCACAGTCTGAAGCCACTTTCAGCCTTTCTTATCCCAGCCACTCCTCACTCCTCAGGACAGGCTCCCAGCTGGGCTATTGCCACACCTGTGTCCTCAGCCTTCAGCTGCTGGAGCTGTGGCCTTGCTGTAGCAGTGAGCAACCTGCAGACTGCAGCAGGAGGGGAGAACCCATGGAGACAGGAGATGGGCAATGCTGGAATGACAAGGGGGTTCCCTGGCTCAGGAGCTCACAACAAAGCCACGTCTTGTGGCTCTCCCCTGCTGTTACCTTCAGGACTTTCTCTAGGGCTCCTGGGGGACAGCTGTGCACAGCGGTCCTGCACAATGGAGAGTTTCCTGTGCGCCTCCTTCAACGTAGAGGCAGAGAGAGCTCACCCTCTTCCTGGCTCCTAGGGAAACCCACACCTGACACTGTCTTAGCCCTAAGGGGCTGTCCTCTCCTCAGCACGCCAGAACTTTCACCAGGTTCAACTCCTTCAGGGCCCTGCAGGCAGCACTTCAAGTCCCAGTCACACATGTGAAGTGGGGAATTTTTCTGTACAGCTGCAGGGGAATCCCGCATTGCAGGAAAGCCAGGTAGGCTGTGCTGGCTTGAGCCGTGCCACAGCCATGGTGAGGAAAAATGCTTCCTTAAGAGTAAAAGCCTCGTCCTTTATAGCAGTGGAAGAGCTCCTGTCACTGCAGCAATGCACTCGCCTTGTTTTTCAGGAGAGAAGAGGAGCGGAGGACGTGTTTGAGGGTGGCTGTGGGTGACAGACAGCCCAGGGCAGCTGCCACAGTGCCAGAAGGACGAAGCCTCACTCCCAGTAGCTCCCGGGGAACAAAGCTGCTGCTTTCCCAGCGTGCTCGGGAGGAGGCCATTCTGGCGAGCTTTCACACCACTGTCTGTGGGAGATTTTCTCACTGGGGAGCTGGCAGCTACTTCCAGCAGCCCATTGCACTGCTCTGCCTATGCCTCTGACAGTCCTCACCTTGTCTTAAGTACCTCCTTGGCTGAAATGCCAGGCTTGTGTTGCAAGTACCTCCCAAAGCCTTTCAGGTGCTCTTTTCCTGCATGCTGAATCTGTGAAGTGAAGCCTGTCCCAGCTTGCACACATCCCTGTGCTTCCCATCCTGAGTTCTGACCTTACAGATAAGTTACATAATGCATAATGTTATCAGAAACTCGTGCAGCTTGTAGTTTTTCCAAGATCCCAGTTCTTGGCACACGGCAAAATTTTGGATTTCTGTTTTATTAAGTATTGTTCTAGTCCATATGGAAGTAGGATTATTGGAAAAGAAGTGCTGTCAGTCCAGAAAATAAAGGGCAACCAAAACCAGAATCCATAGTTATTATTATAAAAAATACACAGTGTCAGATGGTCTCAAGATTTCTAAAGGCTTGGGGTTGGCAATAAAAAAAAAAACAACCTGCCTCTCATTCCTTGAGTCTGGAGAGAGATGTATCTGCACTGCCAAAGCACAGCAATAGAGATTTCATTCTCATCCTGTTATCATCCATCATCACTCTGCCAGGCACAGACACATGCAATTTCAAGCAGTCTGGGCCACATCCTTATTTAGAAAATAGTCTCAGCTTCTTTGTACTTTTGCTTGGTGCCTGCTCATGCCATGCAGCACATTAACATAACAGCTGACAGAATTAATCAGCAGTAATAAAAGCATTTGCATGACTTGACCTGTATAATCTATTTGAGGACATCTCTCTTTTGCCTGTTCTTTCACTCACCCTCTGTGTTTATGTCTAGTTCACTTATTCCTACCCATCATCTGCAGATCAATTTAAACGTGCTGCAGCACTTGGGTGATTACTGAGCTGCACAGCAGAAGTTACTTTTGGCAGTGGCTACACAAAGCAGGTCAAAGATAGCTGCAAAGCTGGTTATAGGCAGCCTTTTTTTGTTTTTCTTTCTCTTAATGAAGACCTGTATTGAAAAAATGTCACCAAAAAATGTCCTCCCCTCCCCCCAAAAATCCAATTAAGTTAAAAAATGAATTAAGGAAAAAAAAAAAACCAACTCCACACAAACTTCAAAAAAAACAAACAATAAAAAAACTAAAGAAGGGAAGGAAAAACTACTTCTTGGAAACGAGAACAAGATTTATTATGCATGATGGGAGATACCTCTCTTGTGTACTGGTATGTAATTGTTGTTAATGAAGTATATTTAATACAGTCAAAGGACACAAAAGGGAAATATTCTGACTAGGGCAATTAAATTTTTTACAGATCTGTGGGCCTTCCTTACAACAAGAAATGAAAATGCCTGATTTTATTACATTTGCAATGAAGTAAATGATGAGGACATGAGTAATTCTGTAAAGGACCATTCAGGAAGAAGTAAGGTAACAATTACTGTTTCAGCTATAATGCAGGTAGAAAGATAGCTTTCTGCCTGGATTGGTTGGATTGAGGCTAGTCAAGCAACAGGAAATTCCTTCTTATGAAGCTACACATATGCATATTTTACCCTGGGAATACTGGTTCATGTTACTTCCTGAGGGCTTACCCCAAGAGACTTGTATTGGTGGGATCATCTGAGGGGAGGTACTGCATGGCATCTCAGCTGACAAGCTGTGAGAACAGACCTCCAGCACTGCTCTGGCTCTTCCTGCTCCCCTGGGTGCAGGTGACATCCAGGATGTGCCAGGAGAATCTGATATTGTGACTGACGTGGAAAAGGATTCCTTTCTGCCCCTACCTTCTCATGCCCATGGTGTGACTATCTAACCTTTCTCAAGAAAGTTAAAGTACAGGCAGATGCAATCCCCTGTGCTACTTTTAAATTTGGAAGCATGCAAACACACATGCAAGTAAGGCATGGCCCAGGAGACCTAGGCTGCTGCCAGGGTAACACTGCATATTTGAGGGGGTTCCTTGATTTGGCAATTACATAACTGCTCCCCTGAAACAGCCTAATGATTATAAGATACATTCTCCACCTGAGTCAGAAATGTATTTCCCTTCCTTCTCTCCATGTTGTTGTGTTGATAGACCACACTTGCAAAATTTTTGCCTATAAAAATATTGCAGGTGAAGATGGATAAATTAAACCCTACCTTACTGAATACAATTCCTGTTTGTTTTGCTATCCATTATACTATCCATTATACTATCCATTATCCATTATACTATCCATTTCCAGATGCCAGTTTTTCCAACTGTATTTTATTGATAAATTTGCTCAGTACATCTCTTATTTCATACTTGGTGCCGTGCCTGTGGAGCTGCCCAGATAGAGTTGTGTGGGGCAGTGCAGTGTTGCTGTTTGCTGGCTTTAGAAGATGATTAAGCTTCTAAAAAAGATGAGCATTATTAGGTCAGGTTTTAGAAACAAGCTCAGTCCTTTGAAAAATGCACATCTTAACACAAAAAAAAAAAAAAAAAAAAAAATTCACTGCTAGTGTGTTCCAAAGAGCAAATCTCGAAAGATAATTTCTTGGGATTTTTCTTTTCTGAGTGCAAACAAAAGGAAAGGATTTTTGGAATAGAGAAACAAATTTGGAATGGACAGGAAATGGTTGGGTTTACTTTTGATTTCTCCTGTGTACCATCTTCTGGCTGTCCTTATTGACAACTCTCCTGTGAGACTAAAGCTATTAATCCTAATTAGATTTGTTAGAAATATCAGATTTTGGATAGGCACTCTGGTGTCTCATTTAATGCTTGAACCAAACCATTCACCAATTGAAGAGTTTCTGCAGGTATTTTTATTTGCTTTAAATTTCCCACATTGCTTCTACAGGCAGTCACACAGTGGCCAGTAACAGTGCTTTTGGCCTGTCATATTTTCTTTCCTGCAGCCAGTTCTGTTGGTTCTGCTGAGTCTGCTGAGCCTGGAAAGCTCCACTGAAAGCTCCAGCTATCTGAGAGTGACAGAGAAACTGAAGGGGTCTTGAACAAACATATTCAGAGAGCATCGCTTGCTTCAGTTCAATGTGAAAAGTGCTGGGAGTCTCAACGGTTTATATCTAGTAAATGGAAGAGGATAAGCCAGTTTTTCATAGGGTGGAAGGCAGAAAACAGCCATCAAGCCATGATCATGAAAGGGAAAAAAAGCCTCCAGTAGCATCAGTAGCACAGAGTATGTAGAAAGAAGCCTTGCCATTTTAAAAACAACAAGTGCAAGGAAAAAAAAGGAAGTTTTTTATAAAACCATGCATAAGAAATTCATCTTACAACACATTGTAACACCTTGAAAAGAGGAGCAAAAAAAATTAGGGCCAGCAGAGATAAGAACAGTGAGATCTTTAATAGACTAAGAGTAAAAAGACTAAGTTGCATGTGTTGGAACAAATGGTCGTATCAGTGCATATGTTGAAGCAAATGGGTCAGCTTTGAGAAGATGGCCAAGTTTTTGACAGTAATGAACAAGGGAGCATGTCTCATATTAGTGGGAAAGTTTGGACAATTTCTGTTCAAGAATTTTACAAGAACTGGCTGAGAACTTTTCTGAACTCCCTCCTTGAGTCACTTTTGGTTCTGGGTTTTTGTTTTTCTTCAGCAGCTGTTGGAATGTAGGGGAAAACCTGGGAAGAAAGATAAAAATCTTTGGGATTGTGCCAATATTTAAAACAGGTGGGTAAGGTGAAAGTTATTAGATGGGCGCTTGTCTCTAAATCTTAAAGAACATATCCATATATCTCTCACCAGGCTTAAGAGAGTGTATCTGTATTGCACAGTGCAGCTCTTGGCTGAGATAATATCTTAGTTTCAGGAACAATATAGCTGTATCAGTGCAGCCTCTGCCCTATTTTAATTAGCCTGGGCATACCACTGTGCTGATGCAGCTGAACTGTTCCCAGTTCTGGAGTTGGTTCAGTTGGAGTTATGTCAGGTATTGTAGCATATTTTGGTATTGCACCATAAAGACAGAAAGGATAGAATCCATATGTCTGGCCATGCAGTGTAGTGCTCAGGGAAGGAATCATACTTGCACCAGTGAAGAAAACTTCCAGTTAGAACAACAGGCAACAACACAATATAAGTCTCACTATCCTTCCAGCAGGGTAATTTGTAATTGTCTTCAGCAGTCGTGCACTTGCAGTGTTACAAACAATGATATATGACCATTCATGTGAAATATGGTTCAGATGTTGCCACTATATCATGTACTACTTTGCACAAGATTTCTTAGTGCAGATGAAGTCAACAAGGCAGTGCCAGCCTTAATGATTTATGCACACAGAACAAAAAGGGAAAAGAAAAGGTTGAGAGAAAACTCTTGATTAGAAAGGCAAAGAAAAATAAGGGATACATAAGAAATCACCACATAATCTGGTATATGGTCTGTTGAAGAATAGAGGATGGGATCTCTCATCTGTGTATAATTTTGGTTTTTTTCTTTTCTGTAGCTGAGTCTCTGCTGGGTCTCTTGGAGTCTTATCAGATTTCGTCCACAGTAACTGCCATGGAAGCTATTATCCTAATTGCACAGATAATTTGTGCAACCCACAGGCTAGTACTGGGACTTGGCTTTCCCCACTGCCAACTTTTCTTTTTCCCCCAACAGATTTTCTCCCTTTTTTAGTGCCACACTGCTCATCTTTCTCTTTTCCTCTCTGCTGTGAAAGTATGTTTCTTTTAAGCTCTCTCTAAAGATCCTCTTGCCTGAAAAGATCTGGGGTCCTGCAGAACCATCCACAGGCTGCTCATAAAGGGGAAAACCAGCAGGTTCTGCTGCCTGCCTGGGGCAGTACCCTCCTGAGTTACCCCAGCAAAGCCCTGCTGGCCGAGAAGCATCGCTGGTTATTCCTGTAGGAGTGGATATATGGCTTCTACTCCTCAAAGCCAGCACTCCCTGCTCATGTGTGTGATTGTGATTCCTGGTAGATCAGCTCACTGTGCCGTGGCTCAGGCTTTGGCATCGCTGGGGCAGCTCTGTCTGTGTTGTGCTCATGTGTCGGCTGGCACAGGGGAACCCCCTGGCTCTGCATGTGGATGGTCCCTTCATTTCAAAGGGCCTCAGTGCCCTAACTTGAATTTATTTATTTGCTTTTGTCACTAAAATTACAAGCAGATAAAATTCATGGTAGCACACACTAGAGGTAAGCCCACCTGGGCACAACAACTGATCGTCCCTTCAAAATAGAACAGAGATTACAGACTCACATCATCTTCTCAACATTCAAGAATTTTCAGCCCTAGTTACAAAACATACCTTCAACATCCCTGAATGTGCACATAAAATCTTAAGAACAAAGTAGTGGGAAGAAAGAATGAGAAAGAAAAAATATTGTCTGTATCTGTGGCTCCTGCAATGAAAGGAGAAGAGGGAGGTAAAGTAGTAAAGGAAGCCCAGCTCTTTCACGGTGGCAGCAAGGCTTTCTTTCCCAAGCTAACACCCAATCTGCTTCACCACGAGATTAAGGAAGAAAGAAATACAATCTGCATGATTAGTTCCAGAATTTGCAGAGAGATGCTTAGCTCTGCTCTCATAGAAATGCTTTTGTGTCTTTGTGTATGCTTTTAAAAGTCTTTGGCAACTTCCATCCCTACAATATATTGACTGCACACATACGTGTTGTATTAGAAACTTATATTGTCCTCTACCTTCCTTCATCACGTCAGCAGTATCAACTTCTGGAATTAATTTGATGTCCTCCTTCTCCATTCTTATTGTAATAAACCAATCCTTCTCAGCTATTTTTGTAATATTTTGTTTGGGTGTAATATTTCTAACTCTTACAATTTGAAAATTTTGTGTTTTGTTGGTTTGTGTTTGTTTTGTGGTTTTTTTTGGGTTTTTTTTTGTTTTTTGTTGTTTTTTTTTTTTTTTTTTTGGTTTTTTTTTTGGTTTTTTTTTTTTTGTTGTTTTTTTTTTAAATTCTGGTTTTTAGAGTCCTATAGGTTTCATTTGAAAATTAATTTGCCCTCGGGATTTTTTGCTCAGGAAGCAAAATTGAAAACTTCCAACAATCCAAAGCAAATGGAAAGAATTACACAGCTGGTATTTTTCTGTCTTGTGATTTTTAGACCTGCGTAATGATTTTTGGACTTTTGAATGCATAGGGCTGGTGCCTGAGCTTCAGTCCCTGTTGACATGAGGGGACATGCTCTGCTCTTCACATCCTGAAATTCTGGCACTTCCTAGGGAAGAAACCTTTTCTCCAGAGGTAGCTCTGCCTGTTGTTCAGGATGCTGCCCATGTAAAGAAAGGAACAGATTCTGGGCAACAGAAGATCCAGCTGAGGGAAGAGAGGTGTTCTCTTTCCTCCCAGTAATTGTTTTCACTTATTACACAGGGATAGTCCATTTCTGCAATTTGGATTTTAACCTCACTGGATCAAAAAGGAACTTACTCCTGATTTAAATCTTTACCAAGTAGGAACGAATTGGGTTTATGACAGTCTATGTTTTTTCTGAGTTTTTTGGGGTTTTTTTTGATGTGTAAGGTCTTGTTACAGCTCTGTAGGCAGAGCCCAGGGTCTGTCAGCACAAACTGCTGGTTTATCTGTCCTGTGGACACCCCTGCACTGCCAAGTCTCAGCTCTAAGCCAGTTCCCAATACACACACTGTACTATGCAGCCCAGTACATATGCACAGTTGAAGTAAAATAAGTCTTTTCATGCATTCTCTGCACGTATTGTGTATCTCTGTTTCACACAGCTCTGGTAGAAGTTATTCCAAAAATGAAGGTGCTAAAAATATCAAGACTTCAGAACTGAAATAGCAACCACATACTACAGCTTTTTTTTCTCCACAAGGTATATGTCCTTCTTATCAAGAAATGTTAATAAGACTCTGTACACATCCACATGGCAAACTAAACAGCATCACACTTCTTTTTTATAATATATTTTTTAACAGCTTGTACACAGACATTTGGCTAATAATCATTGGAAGACATGGCACAGCACTACCCCAGTTCTCGCATTTAGAACCAAAAAGAGTCTTTCTTTCTCTCTTCTTTACTTTCATAAATTAAATACACAATATGCCCCTTTTGGAAAGTGCACACCACATTTCCAACATTTAGTCATAATGAAAACCAGAAGGCCATAGTCTGGCTGCTCTGGAGCGTGTGTGCACTGCAGAGAGGAGGAATAAGGTCCATTTCCTCTGTTTATGTGTCTCTTGCAAATGAAATGATGTCTCTGCAAAATGGTGGGGTTGAGAGGCTGCAGGGTCCATGTCCTGAGATTCAGCCCTGCAAGCCTGGGACTGTGCGGGGTGTCTGCTCATGGTCCAGTTCTGATGGACATCAGGGATAGGGGGAAGAAAAAACAGGGAGAAAACCACCCACTTTTGTATGAGAAAAATCAGATTCTAAAAGCTCTGGTTGGAGAAGTAGGAAGTGTCTCTCTCATCTCACATATCATGAAGTGAGAGTGTGTCATGTGTGTCATGAGAGATGAACACACATGACATCATGAGATGAGAGTGTGCCATGATCCTCAGGAGCACATTTTGGCACCAGAGCCAAGTGCTCCAGAAGCAATGGGTATGATGGAGACTGTGCTGGCAGCAGAGATCTGGGACAGCCTCTCCACAGCTGAGCAGTGAGTGGGCTGCCGGAGAAGTTCTGGAGAGCCCTGGCACTGTAGGGACTCAGGCAGAGGCGAGTCATGGCGCTGTGGGTTCCTCACCAACCTCCCAACTTCCCAGGTGCCTGGGGAACCCTGAGGCAGCAGCACTTCCATAGGCAGCTATGGGAATGTGGATGTCCTGCCTGCAGTACAAGTCACCCGTGAAACAACAAGGAAGTGGCCGTTATGGCCCACAGAAAACTGGAAAGGAATATAGCAGACTCTTAGCTAATATACCTAAAAGTCTGCTGAAGGCATTGGAGGCAGCCAAATACTTTTCTCTCTCTGTAAATACATATGATTTCCCTCTGTCTGTGCATGACACTGCTGGATAAGAACAGCCACACACTGTACCAAGATGTACTTTCCAAACAGTAATCAAATTTGCCTCGTTTATATTCACATGCTTTTTGGATCTTCTTTCTGAAAACATCCATCTAAAATGTTTCTTTTCTAAACTGCTCATCTTGAGAGAAAGATGTTGTAGAAATTAATAAAAAGGACGATGTGGGGGTTTATAACTGAAGAATTGCAGAGAATAAGGGGTAGGCTGAAACAAAAGTGTCCCAGGCAGGGGTTGCTGGGCCAGGAGCCAGGTGCCAGGCTGGCATTGCTAAAATGATACCAGATGCTGGTGCTCGGGTGTCTCTCTTTCACTTGGGGTCTGTCTGTGCAGAAATCCACCTCCTGCATCTGCAGTGAACTGACAGCATGACTGTGTGGAAGAGTGGCTGAGCCAGAAATAAACTCTGCTGCCTCTCAGGGAGACCAAGAGCCCTCTTAAGCTGCAAATAACGCTGTTAAAGAACACGACTGACAAGGGAAGAATCTCATGGTGAAGGAAGGATTTGTTGCCTCCTCTGTGTAACAAATGGAAAACTATAAGAAAGAGAGAGCACTAAATTACATCTGCAATCTGCTTGGAGACATGGAAAGTCAAAGGTAATGTGCAGTTGACAAGAAAAGCACAGGAAAAAGAAAACACTCTGTTGTGCTAAACACATTACACAGCTTTCCAAGGGCTCTCAGGAGAGAACACTGAAAACTCCAAAGGATGCCAGCATGAAGTGAGCAGGACTGAAGTTTATTTTTTAGGAAGTTCCTCAAATTCAAACATTAGACTTTACAAAATAATGAAAGGACAATTAAAAGACGACTAAAAGAAAGGAATAATTCCAAGAATTTTATCCATTTAATCAGAAAACACAATTTAATGGTGTGATTGGTTCATCCAGATCTAAACTCCAGATCACATTGTTTAACTAATAACTGTGGTTACTGTGCTAGCACAGAAATAGTTCTTACAAAATATTTTCTTCATAGATAAATAGAACAATCCATACATTCACAGTCTATGAGGGAAATGAGAATTACATTGGAAGACAAATAAACACATAGCATTGGTTTGGCACTATGTGGTGCTGAAATACACTCAGGTTTGTGTGCACCAGAGGTGGATCCAGATTCCGGTAATTTTTAATTCTACTTGAAGCTAACTGGCAAGGAAGATCTGATGGTGTTGTTGCCATCTCTTTGCCTATTTGGAGTAAGCACAAGGGATCTATTGTTCAGCCACACTTCCTGGAGTGGTTTAGGAATAAAGCTCAGGTTGCTGTCAGGGTGGCTTGCATGGAATCCATTGACGTGATTAAGGCATTACAATGGCAAAAGAGGAAAAGAGATTTTTATCTACCCATTATCTCCCTGGCTTTTTCTGCCAGGTAACATTTTTTTTCTGCCAGGTAACATTATCTGTTTCTCTTTTTATAGCTTCTTAATCACAGATAGACCTGCCTTAATGTGAGAATAAGGATAACAGCTATATTTAGGAGGATTAGGAAGTCATTATATTTAAAAAGAAAACTTTGGGAATGGGAGCTTTAGGAAAATGTTAAATAGTTATGATATAGCCAAGCCAAACAAATAGTTGTTAGTACATCTACAGAGAAGACTGTGAAAGTCAAAGAAGGAGATTTCATATTTCTAGTCTGGCTACAAAGGGAGGATATGTACAGTAATGGAGAATGTGAATTTATAGAGTACCAATTATCCAGCACTAACTCTCTGCCCAGACACCCCTAATGCATAATGGATATGACAAACATTATTCCACTTTTTAAAGTAAAAGTGGTAGCTTTCCTATGAATACATAAATTCAAGACTTTGCCCTCCATAACAGAGTGATGAGGGGGGAGGGAAGAGGCAATTTGCAGAGAAATGCCTGTTTCTAAACTGTTATCACACTCTTATCCTAGATGAAAGCATGTAGTCACAGCAGGTCCTGAGGAGAGTTCAGCATGATGCAGTGAAGAGAAAGGACTAAGGTGAATGTGAATATAGGTAATGTGAACTGGTGGGAGCACAGAGCTCTAGGATATGAAAGGGAGTAATTTTTCTAGAGAATAGTAAAACTTCAAAACTCCTTAATTCAATGCAGAATTCACCCAGCAATAGTTTTCAGCTATCATACATGTCTTCATGCAAATTCTGTTCTCATTCAACCCTATTCCAAATAAAAAATTGTCCCACTAAAACCAAACTCCATGTGCTTTAGAAATACATTTCATAGTTCTTGGTGAGGAATAAATTCCTCTTTTGAAAGAAGATTGAAAAACCTGACTTGACAGCCAACACAGAAAGAAGAGCATTCTTCCTCCCAAGATAATAACATCCAAAAGACTGCAGGGATTTCTGTGAATATTAATGTAAACAAACAGATACTGGATATTTATACCTGGTATTTATTTGGGAGGGAGGGAGGGAGGGAGNTAAATTTCCATGGTATCATTTTAATCTTATACTACTTACCCTATCAACTACAGGTAGAACTGTAATGATAAATAAAAGCTTGGAAGTTTGAAAAGAGTGAATAAATGTGTTCTACCAAGACATTTATTCAAACAATGAAAGGGCATATGCTGAGTCACAGTGGTTTTTCAGTAGAGGTAAACATCTAGAGAAATAAACTAACACAGATTAGGATGTGGGTGTTAAAACCTTCCTCTGTTATTTTTTTCTCATATTCACAGCACTCTGCTTGTAATGTGAAACTCCAACTGTATTTACTATGACTGAGATTCAGATTATCTTGACAATTGATGGCCATCCCAGCATTGTCTTGGCAGACTGAGAAAAAGAAAAAAAAATTCTCTTTTAGAAAATAATAGGGAAATATTAGTCATTTCATACAAAAGGGTATAATTATATAAATTTAATTAAATTCCATTTCTTTGCAATCATTGGCATTAACACATACATAAAATTGAAGTTTTATTATAAACGTCAAAGAAATAAGGATTTCGTCTTTAATTATATTTTTCAAGAGCAGTTTTAGGGCCTAATGCAGAACCTTCTGAAGCTAATAACAAAAGACTGTGGTTGATGTCAGTGGATTTAGTGGGAGTAGGTGGTAATTTAACAATGCATAAAGGAGCTACGGAGAATATACAAGGATATTTTCCAAATCTTCTAGAATGTCTGTTTCAAATTCTATATAATAAATTGGTTATCGAGACATATATCAGTAAGTATGAGTGAAAGGAGCCTTCTGCTTCTGGAGTAAGTGAAGTTTTGCTTCTCATTTTTATTGGAAGCAGTCCTAGTCCTTTATAAAGCAGCAAAGCAGAGAAAATAATAAATTATTTGGTAAAACTGTAATGCTAAGGCAAGTTTTTTCATGAAAATTGTTCATGTGTGCTAGGCACAGTCCTTGCTTCTTGTTTTTTAGTTTATTGCAGAATATGCTTATCTCAAACAATTACTGATAAACAATATTAAGCCACATTTCATTAAATGCTCACCTGATAGTTTTAATTGGTTCAAGAAAGGCTGGAAAAACACATTCATGGGTGGAGGGTGTGGTACCAGATTTGGTGTCTTTGCTTTTCTTCCTCTTACTATGCAAATTTGTCCTTTTCAAAAGGTGATGAAGAACCACATATATTTATTCCAAATAAGATCCAGACTCAAGGGCTACACTCCTGCAGGCAGCCAGTAGTCCTTTCTCACACCAGATGTCCCTGACTTCCCTGGGAGTCCCTCAGACAAGGCCATGGATGGTGTCCATATCAATCACGGACAATTCTTCCTCATAAGGCAATGTTGGTAGGGTGCAACTGATAAATAACAGGTGGTCAGTGCAAAGGAATGTAGGCACATAACAAAGGCTGTATAGGGTTAAAACAGTGGGATTTTGCCTGCAGCTGTCCACAATAAATATGCATAAGTTCATTTTTTGCTTAGTTATGGATTCATCCACCTGTTTTCCTAAGAGCGCCAGACATTTTGAACTCTAATTATTACCAGGTCCTATCCAAAGTCCGTTTCGGTTAACACAAAAGAAGTCATCACTGATCTCGGGGAGCAGGGATCAAGCCATATGGAACAGTTTCACTACCATATTTATATTACAGACTCTCATTTTTGACCTTACATTTGGTCTTTCTGCAAAAGACTTAAAAAATCTGTGCTGTTCCTATTTCCAGGTAGTTTTTGAAAACAAACCTATGCTCCTGTTAAATTATTCCAACAGATATTGCTGCAGGACAGCAAAGTCAGTGGAGGGTTCAGAGCTGTTAACCAGTGAGCAGAGATGTATGTTGCTCTGCTGATGACTCCCAGCTCAATTCAGCCTCCAGACCTCCCCAAGCCAACTTTAAGGCTCTCTCCAGAGCTGATTCAACTGCAGCACAACATTGCCCATAAAGCAGATGAAGTGTTGCTGCCACAGAAATGAGCACACTTCCTTCTCCAGACCACCTTTCTGCTCCCCAGTAACACTCCTGATGCTTCTTGCTTCCTACCTGTTCTCTTTCACTATGATCTTACCAGTTTATGTCTGACAATTTCGTCTCTATTGCCTTGGTTCCCAGGGAAGGCCATAGAGTATCCTGCAGGCATAGTTCATCAGTAAATCCACAGGTTTATATTCCACAGCTCTCAGAAATAGAACCTTATCAGGAAAATACCTGTAATCTGTGAATACTGCAGAAAATGTTGCATCATGATTTAACCAACAAAAAACCACCAAACCATAAAACAGCAACAGCAAAGGAATACCTAGAGAATTCCATGGGCAGAACTGAACAGCTCTGTAGATAATCAGATGTACAAGCTATCAAGCATTACCACTTTCCAGATAGTTTTGGGATCCATTTTATAAATCTAGAATTGCATCACATAATATACTATTATTTAATAATACATGTAATTATGTAAGCCATTATATTGTGCAACCGGGCCTTCTCTAGTCTCTATTTTCCTTCTCAGTGAAGCAATCAGTGAAGCAATTTCTTGAGCATGGCTATTCTGAATCACTATGCTTGACTTTATAACAAAACTTCTAGTTAATCAACATCAGACAAATCTTTTTTTATGACTGTTTATTACATTGAAGATGTTGGCTACTCCTGAAACTGAAGCAGTAGAAATGTGGTTTCCATGTTCACTGACACCTCTCTGCACAATTAGGTTCTGGTGTGAGTCACTTGGGATGGAGATTTTTGTCAGCCAGGTTTTGGGAGGTTCATGGACATGATTAAGTGACGCTGTCCCAAGAGGCTGGTGCACACAAAGCAAAACAAAGCCAGTCTTCCAGTCTTGGCAAGTTAATAGAGGAATGTGGATATTCTCAGTTCAGTCAAAGAAAGAACAGAGATAATTTTCTCCTAGGCCGAACCTGGGAAACTTAGAGAAAAGAATTAAAACAATTATTATCTCTCTTTCTGAAACTGTTGTTTATATATATGATTCTCCAGAGGGCGCTATTCATAGCTCGCCAATAGTGTGAGAGGTTTTTACTTTGAGACCAATCAAGTCTCACCTCAGCGAGTCACATTGTAAAAAGACTTTCATTAAAGCCTTCTAATTCGCCTTCTGAAGCCTGAAGTCGTTTCTTTCTGTCCCTGACTCAACAGCATCAGAGGAAGAGCTGGCCTAGACTTTGTTCTTTAATACACCTTTAGTTGTTATTTAAATTTCTTCATTACTCCTTTATACTTAGGTTAGCAGACTAAGCTAAAATATCATGAGTAGTTTTCCTTTCTTCAATATTTTAATTTACATTAGCTGTTAGTTAGACCTACTTACGTGACCCGTCGGTAACCATCAATGGCTTGGAAATTGAAAAAAAAAAACCACCAAACAAATCTCCAAACCAATCAGGAAGATTATTTCCACAAATCAATTTGCTTTTTAAAGGCTGGAACACAATGTTTGAAATATCTGCTCTTAAAAATACACTGGTGAGCCAAGATATATTTCCTTGCTGCTGACCACTTTTCATGCAGCACAGTCATGATTGTTTGAAGAAGTGATGGAATCCCCCCACTGGATCTGGGTGTGGAGTAGGGCTGCTTGCTGAGGGTGTCCCAGGAGAGGCTGAGGAGAGATCAGCTCTTGGTCCAGGTTGGTGTTCACTTAACTGATCCCTGCTCTCTCTTTCTAAGTGCTCTGCAACCAAATCTTGGATCAGATCTATTGTCTTGACAGAGGTATTTCTTTAAATTATAAAGTGTGCTAATTTCAGCATAAAAACACTGTGCAGCAGTTTTAGCTTCTGAAAGCTGCTGCAGTTCTATGGATGTCTAATTATTTACCCTTTTTTTCCAGACATCAGCATTTTAGAAAACACTGTATACCCTAGTTAGAGATTCTTATTGGAATGTATCGTATTAAAAGACCATGTATATAATAGAATGCTAAATATTAAAACACAAGGCTCAACACATTATATATGTATCATATACTTATTCTTGCTATAAACTATTAATACTGTAAAATTGATTACTAAATTATAAGTATTTTCCAAAGTCCTGAAAATAAGACATCTAATTACAAGAG
>VXBC01006468.1:727205-737224 GCA_013399945.1 Ploceus nigricollis
CTACCCCACATTTATATAAGAGAGACATAGTGGAGTAGGAAAGAGCATAAATCACTGCTGCTGGAGTAGGGCAGTATTTTTATTTTTCTTGTTTCAATTGTCCATGCAAGGGAGGGATGAGCAGAACATGAAATTGGTGTCTGCCCTCCAACTCCTCTCTGGACCTTGAGGAAAGACAGTAACACTCAAAATGCTCTCAAGTCATTTTTTTGGCTACATACAAAGATTCAAATGCAGCTCTTCACTTTCTGCTGAAAACAGCATATTTTCAGCAGAATTCCTCCTATGTACATAAACCCATGAGGCACAGGAGTCAAGAAAAAATTACTAACTTGATTCCATGTCTGTTAAAGAGAGGCTTGTCTATTCCTCTAGTTGTCAGGCATAATTAATAAGTTTTCCTCCACATTTTTTTCCCTCCCTGTTCCTGCAATCCTGCATTTTTCTTGGCATCTTATTAATGCTTATTAGCTTTACAATACAATTTTTGCAGTCCTCAAAATCAATCACTTTTTTTACTTATGTGGAACTAGCTAGAGTAATTTAATAGCTCTTCCAAACACCTGCCATCACAATCAAACTTCTACTGCTTCATTTACCTGAAACCCTTATAGTCTATGTAGTGGTATTTTCATGTGAACTAGTAACTAAGGTCTACTACTGCCCGATGCTTTTTGCCTTTCCCACTTATCTGGTACCTTAACAGTCTACTCTTAAACCAGAGGCCTGGATGCTCATCCCCTTCTTCCATGCTGGTAAAAGATTTGGGCAGACTCCATTGTTTCATCCACTCTGCTGGTGTGGTGTGCCATGGAAATGGTTTTTCACAGTTTTATGGTCAGTGCAGGTAACTGGTACTCCCTGCTCTGAAGGCTGCTGGAAGGCTGACATAGGTAGGGAGGGATGTGACAAAAAGAACATCCAGTTCTGATCTCTTGGGCTTCAGAACATAACTTGAAGTACAAAATACAGTAGCAATCTTACTGAAATTAGAAAAATACGAGAGATAAATCAATTCTACCATTCCTATGCTGCCACCTGTCCTCTTCCAGCAAGATTCTGGTCTGACAGACTTGGTAGAAAGAACACTTAAAGTAGATTTTGATCTTCGTGAATTGTAACAGCTGGAGCTGCTCACAATGGCTTTCCGCATGAAGAAAATTCTGGCAACATCTCTAAATCCTTAGATCTGGCAGAGGAAAATAGCATGTATAGCCAATATAATCTGTTTGGTGCATCTTTTATTCAAAACCAAAATGTCATTCCATGTCAGGCATACTTCAACCAAAGCATGCAGAGACACAGAATGAGAGAGGAAACTTTTAAAAGGCTTACACAGACACAGAGAGCACTGGAACTTTGAGGTCACTATGAAGCCATTAGAAATTATACTATTTTAATTTGAAACAAAGAATCTTCAGACTATCACAGATGTGAAGTGGGACTGGAACAGGCAGTCAACCTGGCAGGGCCATCTGAGCCAAACAACCTCTTCTGTCTCACAGTAGAAGGGAAGATTATAGAAGGATTGGCAGAGTAGAGAGGAAAAAAAAAACATTTAAAAACATTTAGAAATGTCCCCTGAAGAGGACTGAGTTGCCTGTTCTGAGATGTGATAAAAGGAGTGTACAGAGCATGAAACACCATTCATAATGTTACAGGAATGGTTAACTTGAGACATTTTTGCCAAATTTGACCCTGTACTGTCCCTGTTTTCCTCAGCTATGAAGTCCTAAAGGAAACTTGCCCTTCATAGTTCAAGGTTTATTTCCTTAAAACCTGTTATACCTCTGAAAATATGGAGCTGCAGAACCCAATGTCCATGCTTGAACTACCTGTGGAAATCCTACCTCCACTGGCTGCTGTTCAATAGATGAATTTATGAGCACCTGGATATTAAATGAAACTTCTGTCTTCAATGCCTGTCTCACAGCTTCAACAGTGTTAGTTTTTGAATGGCGATTTTCTTCCTTTTATGAGAAGCACTGCCTTTGCCTGTGACACCATTTATGCATCACATGATGCTCAGGAAGCAATTTTCTCATATCTTGTCTCCAGCCTAAAACATTCTCTGTATGCAGAATAAACCCGGGGAGTTGTGGCCCATTAAGGATTTTGTCAAAGAAGCACGTTTTTGAAGGACAGATGACCTAATTCACCAATATTATATTTTAAACAAAACAAAAAGACCAAGTTTTTCTGGGAACTCACCTTTGCCTCCAGCACCATTTCTCCAGCATTACAAACCACATAAAAGGACAAAGGATACTTCAGTGCCAGTCCAGAGAGACCTGAGCCAAGAAATACCTTTCCAGGAGGAAGATCACAGACATTGAGATCACATGCCTGAAAGAAGGTAGATTTTTTGACTTTCTTATGTTTTCAGGACCAATTTGATGAGATTTAGCCAAGAAATCATTCAAAGCCTACCCACCCAAGTGAAGAGGACAAACCCCAGATTTGGATGCAGAGTCTGTGTTGCTGCCATCTGCTGTTTTCACGTGAAACGGAAAATTTCAAATTACTTTTTCCCCTACCACATTTTTTCAATTTTTAAATACAGTCATATAAGGAAGATTAGAGGGAGAGCTTTCTTTTTCAGAATTCTTGATCTAAAAATGCGAATTTACTAATTTAACCTGAGATATTTTCCTTTAATTTTGTTTTGCTGCCTATTTCAGGGCTGGGTTTGGGGGTTTTTGTTCTGGGTGGGTTTGTGTGTGGTTTTTTTTTTTTTTTNTGGTTGTTGTTGCTGGGGTTTTTTTAACACGAATTTCCATTGGGGATAAAGGAAAAGGTTGTCCACTTCTACAGAAAAGCAAAGAAAGAAGATTAATAGGGGAAATAATGTATTCATTTGGGTGTATTATATACTTTTTATGAGTAAATTTTAATTGGATGACTTGCATAAATGGAATGTAAATTTGTCTACAGCACAGCATGGATTTGGTGCTTTAAAAGCCAAAGTTCAACTGCTGATTTTGTTAATTAGGAACTATAATTAGTAAATGTAGGGTAGGTAAAGGAAATGAAAACAAATGTGCTTCATTAACTGTTCTTCAGGCACAGGTAAATATGAGCTCATTCACTGCAACTGTGCCTGAGACAGCCTTATTAGGAATAAAGTAATCTACTGCCTTTGACTACAGAATAGCTAACTCCCCTAGTTACATTTGTTAGGGATCCATGATGAGGAATCACAGGGTGAGGCAAGTTTGAAGTTTCCTCTTTGAGCCTTTACAATTGTGACCCACAGAAAGATCAATTATCACTGCTCCTATTCCACTATGAGCCTGAATGACCTTGGAGGTCTTCTCAGAGCAGGAGATACTAAGATGAATGGTTTTGATGACCATTAGGAAACCAAGATTAGAATCATACTTTCTTGATTAATTGTGATGATAATAATACTATCAATTCACAAAGACAAAATCAGTTGCCTCATTAGACTTTGCAAGTGATAGATCATTTCTGTATGACCCATCTGAATGCTGTGTGTCCCTGAGCACATCAGAAGCTCCCTCCCACAGCTACGTCTTCTCCTCGGGCAGTAAAGTAAATGTCTGATACTGCAGATAGGAAATCTGCCCTCAATCCAAGTTATCTATAGATAGCTGTTGTTTCGAAATTAATATTTTTTGAATGGCAATAGAGTTTCTTTCCACTTTATTTCAGTTTAGCCCATGCTGACCTGTTTTTGGTCTTCAGTCTCCAGCCTATGTCTTACACTTACACCCTTGTTGGTGCTCTCAGCCTGTAGAACAGGATGATCACTGTGCTGCTCCCGGAATTAGGGTGCTAACATTATCCTTTCTAAAGGAAAGCATCACACACCTGCCCTGCTGGCTAATAACCAGGAGAAAGGATGGTTGTCACACCTTTAAAAGGTAGAAATGGGAAAGAATCCTGAGCTCCCAGAGGGGACAAAGCCAAACTTAAGAGTTAAATCTATTGCTGAGTCTGACATAGCTGAAAGACAATAAAAGATTCCTTAAACTGGGCACAGCAACAGGACAAAAGAAAAACAAAACCTCCTAAACCATGTCTGTTCATTTTTTATTATGGGGTGGGCTGCAGCCTGCCAGTCTGTTTTAAAATCAACACTTCACAGCAAGAAACTACACAGCAATGTATCACTTCTCTGCAGGCACTTCCTTCCCCTGACAAATGGTTCAGGCACAGTAATAGCTTAACCAGAACTGCACTGAGGGAGGAGGATCTATAGGAAATAAATCTGTATTTATTTGCAGACACATACACAGGCACACAGCTTATTGTGCAGAGAAACTTCTTATTGTGGAAAATGAGCTGCATAAAATGCAAAGCTACAGGAGATGTTTTAACACTCAGGGGAAAAAAAATAAATTCCACGTGTTACACTAATTTATTCTGTTCCCAAGGGGGATCTCCATAAACTTCTCAGTCAAAAAATCAGCTCCTCTTCCAGCAGTTTTAAGACTTACGAGTTAGCACTCCTTGTTAACATCATTAACCTGCTAGCCTTACATTTTCCTAATTTTTCTAAGAAAGGAGAACAGAAAAGGGATTGTTTAAGAGCTCATCATAGTGCTCCTAAGTACAAGCTGAAGCACATATTTTCCTGAGGCAGAGAATAAACTGCACCCTAATGTAAATGGCTGATACAAAGCCAATACACCAATTTATGCCTCAGCTAAATCCTTAACTTAGCACTTATGTAAGACATTAGACTTTTATAGCACTTGGACCAAGGTAGGAATTCATGAGGAGCTCACTAATTTGAGAAAACAACTTGAGTGTGCTTTTCAGTACGACAAACCAGACCACTTATCCAATTAGGGAGAGATGAAGGAAAATAAATTCTATTTTGCCAGCTTTCTGAAATGTTTTTCAGATTTTCTCGTTTAATACAAGCTTGATACAAAGCTGCAGAATAAAATTTTTAAGCTGTTCTTTAGTTAAAATGCTAAGCCTTTCCCCTCATGAGTAAAAAAGTATTGTGCATGCAGGGTTTTAACTATCTCTGCTCAAATTCTGCCAATTTTTAAATGCTTAGGAATCACACTGAATCTGTTCATTCCCCACCAGGGCTGGTAAATGAATTAGAACTAGAGCTCTGCTATTTTTCTTTTACTCAGTAGTCACATTTGTAGGAGACTCTTATTTTTTAAACACATTAGTGTAATGATGGGAAATTTAGCATAAGCTAACAGAGATTAGTAGGTTCTACACCTGAACCAAAATGCGCATTTAATGAGGACCCCAGGAAATGATGCAGTCCTTGCCAAAGTGTCATTAATGGCTTGGAACTGAAATTTTGGGATAATCAACACAAAGAAACAAACTGTAAGATGGATTTTTCAGGATATGGATGCTTAGCATATCCTCAAAATAAAGCCATCGCTATTATGGAGACTCTCACAAATCATTAGTATATTTTAAAAATTTTTGGCTTTTTTGACTGACGGTAAATTGTATTCGTGCTATTAAATGAAGACATCTCCAAACATTTGGAAACAACTTTGCACATTGTGATAAAAATCTATTTGCAATAAAATGAAAAACTAAAAGTGCAGAAGTGAAGATATATAGCAGCAAAAGTCAACCTCTATGAGATTTTATGTTAATCAGCAAAGAAGTAGTAGCACTATAGAAATAAGAATATGATCCATCCTTCTACTACAAAAACAAAAGTCTACCTAAACAGAACTTAGGCACTGGAAAGCCGTCGGCAAACTCTAATATTTTTGTTTTGGAGGACAATTTCTGTTCTTACTTTTTAAGAGAATGGGGGAAGACCAGGAGAAGCTGGTCTTCTGCAGGAAGCACATACACAGCAATATTGAAAAGACTTGGTTTCTTAAATGCATTCTACAGGAGCAGCTCGGTGTCTTTAACAAAATGATTAAGGATAGACACAGCAGTTAATTCATCCTCATTTTAAAAATCCTAGGTCATACTTTTGTTAAACACATAATTAGAAGACTTAATGGAAGTTCTCTTAGTTCTCCTCAAATTCCTGACAAGACTCTTCCAGCCCATTCAGAAGAGTCTTGTCAGGAATTTGAGCAATGCAGGTGCTGATTCATGCTCCCCGGTAATTTAGAGGGACTGAACCTTAGGCTGCTTCTTGCGGGAGGCAAAATCCCAGCCCAGAAAGAAAACCTCCAGAGACTCTGTGATGAAGGTAAGAAAAGTAACCTCTATAAATCAGGAAGAAGTAATTTAATTTTCCTCTAGGTCAGGCATCAAATCTTTTCCCTTACATCAGTGACCCCTGGGTACTTGAGACTCACTTGGGAGAATTAATAATACCCCATGCCTTATGTCAAGCCAACAAAGTTGTTCTCAAAGTTGATCTTAAAAACAAGGCATCCTAAAGAACCCACCTGCAAAGGACAACATCTCAAATGAGCATGGGGAAAAATTCTACACTGATTACACAACAAGCTGTGGGGCACAGCTGGTTACAAATACCTCTTCTCCTTTTCCTAGGTCTGCAGGTAGAGCAGGAGAGAGGCAGGCTCAGATTTCTGGGGCTGGATCAGACTTCAGGCTTTCTGACTGCTCCTTGCCATCTGGGTTTTGCTACTCACCCTGAAGAGGTGCACCAGAAAAACTGCAGGAAGGAGAAGATGAGTCCTGTGGGAAGTACATTTCTCTTTCTAAACAGTAAGATGAAATGGGTCAGGTTCAGACTCTCAACTTCATGTACAAGAATCTCAGCAATTTCATTTTCAGTTGTTAATAATTTTTATGTTTCCTCAGTGGAAAAATGCTTAAATGTAATTTACGTTCAAGCCACCAAAAAGTTATAAACAATTCCCAGGCTGAAGGCTGCCAAACTATGTCAATTCAAAAAACCACCAAGACAAACATAGGTATTCTTGAAAGAAGTACTGTTCACAAACCTGCAGTCCAAGGAAAATGTGCCACAGAAATGAAACAATGGGTAAAAACAGCCTATTTCCTTCAAGGGCTGTGTAAATATCTCTGGAATGTGTGTAGCCTCCACTGTGTATTTCAGGGTGACCTCCTTCTGGGGTTTGCATTTTCCATAACTTCCCTCTGGTAAGAGGGGGACTCAGTGTGTACATCCAGGTCCCCAGCTAGAGTCTGTCAGCTTTGCCTGCTGCAGTCAGCACACCAAACTGATTTAGTGCAGCTGAGGCACTGGCTCATTGCTCACCAGCTATTCTGAGAAGCAGAGCTCAGGCTTTGCTTGTCCCAGCATTGGTCCAGCTGCCTCCTGAACCAGCAGGAGTCAAAGGGGTCGGGCTGCAATGCAGGGGGAGGGAGGAGCAGCAGAAAAGAATTTCGACCTACCAAACTGTGAATCTGTCAAACTGATGTAAAAGTCCTGCCCTGTGGCATCACATTTATCTTTCTCTATTTGCTATCTATATGTGCAATAAAGCACTGGATGTTTAGCTGATTAGAAAGTTGAGATGGGATATTCCAAGTTTACTCCAAGCTTGAATAGCATTATCTTTCCTTAGCATCAAAACATAAACTAGAGGGAGACAATAACTGAGCTTGTTAAAACTTTGTAACAACTCTCTGGGTCATGTTTTTGAATCACTATCAACAAAGAAACAGAAGTTAAACCCCTTAAAGCACTTTACAATTCCTCCCTCCTCCAAGTCAAACATTAGTACTATACTGGAAGTAAGAAATCACCTTTTCCTTAGGGTTTGCACCTGGAACAGTCATGCTGTTAATCAGTTTACAGCTATGTTAAATAATCTGCCAGTACCTGTCTGAAACTGACATAAATAAGATTATTTTTTTCCTGTAAGTTCTTCTGCTCATCAGCCAACTAAAATTGTTAAAGATTACATACACATGGCCATATATATATTTACTACAGATTTTTTTTGCTGAAGTTCTGCTTGTGTTTTATCTATACTACAATTACATCTGTTGTGTACACCACAAAGACAATCAATAAATAAATTAATGCTTCAGTCAAAACCTCACCTAAATTTACTAAGCATACAGAATTTGGCTTAGACTGAAGAATTTAACATAAGAATTTAAAAGCTGGAGTTTGCCATATTTTGTTAAGTTCTGCATAGTGTTTGCTCTTCAGAAATTCCTATATCAAGTCACATAGAAGTAAACTTCCTTTCCAAATGTCTCAGTTTTGTTCAGTTCCTTAACTCTGCAGCTTTACTTTTAAAATACTGGAACCAAATCTTGGGCTTTCAACAGTACTCCAGTACCATACTCATGTTCAATATAAGATTATGGAGAACTGGTTTTCTTTGCAGCTCTTTAACCTTTTTGTATACTTCTATGCAAGCTCTGCACAACCCAGCTAATCAAAGGTATTCCTTCATGCTCCTAACCAATTTCAGTAGGGATTAAACATCTAGACCAGGACCTATGATGCCATCTTCACTTCTGAACCTCTGTTTCTAGTCTACAAAATAGAGGCAACACTTACAAACGTAAGGATGTTTGCAATACCTCACTCATGGATGTATCTGAAGGGTGGTTTTGAAGAGCTGAAGGAGGCAGCTGGGCTTGCTTTTTGTTTGGTTGGGGTTTTTTGTTTAACAAAACAGCACACCTGATGCACACAAGTCCCATCTGAAAAAATTTGCATAAGGCTCTGTCTCCAGGAAAGGGACTTTTTTTCTGAAGAAAACTGTGCACAGGTTCTGAATTCCCAGGGCACTTTTCCTTTCCTAGCTTGAGGAGATTTCTCTCCGTGTTCTTCCAATGCTCTGAGCACCTTTGAAACCTGCCCTGAGGCAAGCAATAAATGGGGGGTGGGGGAGATAGGACTGGAGCTGTAGTGCCTGGCTCTTCTTGCTTTTGTTTGTAAAATAAAGCATTTTAAAGGGAATTTTGACTGGACTATATTGACTTCAGGGCCCATTTCTCATAGCTAGAAGACCATGAAAGTAGCCTATATAGACCCATTCAACATACTTCAAGTGCAGGTAAAGGAGCTCTAACACCTGGTGGCAATTAAGACCAGACCTTGGAGGCTAATGGTGGCTCATTCATAGCAGATCGAAAACAGGGCATCTTTTTTGACAAGACTACAGGATGTATGATGGTGGATTATTAACGTAGTTGGCTGGCAGCTGCACTCAAATTCATTGCTGTGGCAGCTGTTCAGTAAAATTTGCTGGAAAATCCAGTGGAGATTAGGTTTTGATGAAAAATTTCAAGGCGCTTTTCTCTAATGTGAGCAAGCACAAACCTCCTGGGTTTATTGACTATTCCAGATCAGCAAGATAACGATGCTTTTGCCTAAGCGGATGGAAGGTGCTGGGAAATGTGGGCTGCTCCCAGCCGGTCTGTGCTGCTCTCCAGCTCCGAGTTCTCCCCATTCCTGTTCAACAACATCCACAGCCTGTCATTAGAGGGCCCAGCTGCAAATGCCAGGGCCGTGCTCGTGAGGCAATTACCCACGGCACTGTGTAACTGCGGCACTCGCCTAGAGTGCATTACAGGGAAATACTTATAGCAAAACAGGATGTTGCGATGGGTACGGAGCTTTTTCCTGACCAGGGAGAAAGTGCGTCATGCAACTTGATGATGTTGCTTAACATACGAAATCGCCTTGGTTGGGCGATTAGATACTATACAGCATGGCTGACTTGAATTTCTGGTCCTACTTTCTCTTTTCCCCCGACATCAAGCACACGGCTGGAAGCTACAGGAGATGGTCAGGAACCCGGCTGACTGGGAGCGGCGGGAGTGACTGCTCGTGCAGTCCCAGCTATAAAGAAGTGTGAGGGTAAAGAAATGACAGTTCCTCTGACTTAACTTCACTGAGGAAAAACTTCCCCCAACTAGTGTGAACGAACATTTTGAGATTCACCTAACAAGATCTGTTTTGATTGCTGGCGTGTTTACATTAAGTCGCCCAATTAAACCCACCCGCAGCCCGTCCGATAGATAACATAAGCTTTTGAAGGTAAACCGAGGTGCTGCTCCCCGCCGACCCACGCCGGAGGAGGCGCGCTGGCCCCGGGGCGCTGCCGCTCCCCGGCCGCAGCCCGTCCCGTCCCGTCCCGTCC
>VXBC01006468.1:737396-775560 GCA_013399945.1 Ploceus nigricollis
GCCGCGGGAAGGGAGGGGATGCCAGCGGGAAATCTGGTCAGCTTCAAACCATCTGTTGCGAGAGCTCCGGCTACACTTGCCTTCTTTGTTCTTCCCTCGCCGTGGTTTGCGCTTCTCCAGAGCTAGTTGCTTAGCTTTGGGCTGGTGGTTTGACTTAGGTTGTTTGGGTTTTTTTTAAATGTTACTTCGTTTCTTGCCTCTCCCTTTTGCTCCGGGGTGGGAGGGACGCCGTCGGTCCGGGCGCAGGGGTCCGGTGTCGCGCCCGGAGCCGCGGGCAGCTCTGCCCTGTCCCGGCTCGGAGCGGCTCCAAGGGGAGCGCAGCACCCCTGGAAACTTGGGGGCGCCGGCGGCATCCGCGGGAATGTTAACGGGGCCGTCGGCGCCTTCCCGGTGTCCGAGCATCCGTCCGTGCGCCCGAGGAACCCTCCTGGCTGCCTGGGCGGCAGGTTCCTCTGCCGGAGCCGTGGCGTGATCGAAAATATTTACTGCTTGCTCGTGTAAATGTTGCCAGAAAACTGATAGGCTGCGCTGCCTTCAGTTTTATGAAGGCTGCGGCAAATTCCCACCAGTTTCTTGAAGCAAAAATACTCCACCAGCCTAGTTCTTGGCTTTTTTGGGGGACAGATTGCATGTGCTACCAGGTTGTGCTGATTGCAAGTGTGAACTGAACATGCATTCAAATGTAAGAATTGTAAACCGTGTAAGTTTCCATTCCTGCAGATTATAAGACCATTGGCTTTGCAGTGCTGCCTACCTGCTGCTCTCACTGTATTCAGTGCCGCTGCATCTATTGCAGGCGTTTCGTAATGAAACTCACTCCATCTTTTGTAGAATAATAAATCTGTGCGTCTTAAAAATAAGATTAATTTATTTTTACGTCACTCCTGTAAAATCTGTAGTAACAGTGAATAGTTCTCAATTTTCTGGAAAAATTGACTCATTTAAATAGTTCTGAGTGTGATCCTAACCTTTCAGGTTTTTGAAATGTCAACTCCAGCATTTTGGGCATCTCTCCAAACCAAACTGGTGCACCATAATTAACAGTATGCTTTGGTAGTTTGGCTTTTTGCCAGGTATACTGTCCTTGCTCAAGTAACTGCCATGGCCATTTTAGATCTGGTGATCAGAAAGCGACACATGGAGGAATTGTACGGGTTCTGTTCCCAGTTTTCTGACGGAGGATTGTGCCTGTAGGTGACATATGCAAATATGCCATGGTTAATATTTATGAACCTCTTAAGCCAGCAGAAGAGCTGATCACCATATCAAAGCACACCGATAGTGCTTTTAACTCGTGCAGTATTGGTCCCGAGAGGTCGATATTTAGAAATAACTGGCTTTTGTTGGAAGTAGGAAAAACTCAATTACTACGAAATAATAAAGCTTTGCTCTCTTGTGTGAAGTTCTCAGTGAGCAGTGGCATGGGATCGTCGGGTGGCCCAGGACCTTGTGCTGGAGCCATGATGGGCTCATTGGGATATCCCATGTGTCTTATTAAGGAGGGGCTCCATCTGGACCTTTAATTTGTTTCACTGTTTGTTCAGGAAGGTGCTGTGAATTTAATGAGGATTAAGCTCAACTCAGCCTTTTAAAATATGTATTATGATATTCACTGCTAGTTGGCCTTTGATTTTGGTTTTGTGGCAAGCACTAATGCGCAGAGGTTTTCTAGACTTGGGCTAAGGGGAGGGCATTCCCAGAATCTTTTGCTTTGAAGTATGAAACTTTACGTGACTTTTTTGTTTCCAGGTTTGAATCATACTGCTTAGTCCTCTTCTGTATTTATAATCACTTGTTGGCTGTTCTGGCTGCTAATGAGCACATAGTGTTCACAAAGATGTGTGAATTGTTCTGAGACCTTTTTTTTTAAACGTCTCTAATTAAAATCTAATGGCTTGAATTTAATTAGCTGTCCGCTAAATGTCTTTTAGGAAGGCCATAAATTAATGTAATTTAGAATGAAATGTAAAAATTAATTAAAATTATTGTTGGCAAAGCTGTGCTGTCTATGTATGTGCGTGCTCAACCAGTCAGGCAAGCTTATTAGAGAGCAAGTTGTCCTTTTAATACCTCTTGTCATTATCTGGAAGGCAAAATGTTATTACAGATTGTGCCCTCTAGCACAGGCAGAAATACCTTCTTGCATGTCTCTTGCAGTTGAAAATACTTTACGCAGCTGTTTTCTTTTGGCTTCCACATTGAAATTTTTATGAGAATAAACAGATGAAAGAAACCATTTTATATGTAATTTAGAAAATTGTTTTGGTTATTGGCTTAGTAAGTGCTTATGTAGCACTCTACTTACGAATATACAATTACTGTATACAGTAAAAAAAAATCTATATGTTATGAGTTAACTTGCACAGTTGAAGTAAGTATTGATTATTTTGATAAAACACTGAGTTATTTCCCATTTGCTGTGACTTCAGTATTTAGAATATCACAGTGATTATTGAATCCCATGTATTACCTCAAGCAGGACAGTTGTATCTCACATTTGGCATTACCAACGTGATGGTTGTCAGAGGTCTCAATGGATTCTGGCCATCTGCTTTTTCAGATGCATCCCTTGAAGTCAAAGAATGTGCTTCTGAATGGGAACAAGAAGTCTGTGAACTTGGACTGGGCGCCTGGGCTCTTGCCTTGTGCCCTGGCTGAGACAGGAGCACAGCATGGATGTCTGGCTCTGATGCTGCCAAGTTCCCCTGCCTCTCAGGGTCCTCATCAAAACAGATATGCATCAGGGCAGAGAAAACACTGCTGATTCTGCCAAAGGAGTCAAGCAGAGAGTTCTAGCAAAAAGAAAAAAAAAAGAAAGCCCATGTGGGAAATAGTGCAGCTAAGGCTGTCAGTAAGTGCTGCCCTGCTTCATCCCTGGCTCCTGTTTGTTCTGCACTGCTGCCTTGCGTCTCTTCCACTCTCCCGCTGGTCCCTGCGAGCCCCCGGGTGAGCTGGTTCAGCCGTGCCCATCAGAGGGCTGCAGGACTGCAGAAGACCGACAGTTTTGCCAATAATAATTTTGATTTTTAGGTATCATCAGGGATTTTATTACTTTACTGCCTTGCTGCTTGCCTCTGCTGTTTCAGTGGGTTTCTGCCTAAATTGGCTTGTTAGGGAGTAGGAGGAGCATGGCAGGTGGTGGGAGGGAAGCAGTGGGAACCTTCAGCTGAAGGTAGGTGGGACCAGGTGGCGCTGTGCGTAGCTGTCAGCTCCGAGAGTGGCTTTGCTGGGTCGTGTCTAAGGTGTGAAATCTGCTAGATTTAGACTCAGGAAGAGCCAGCCGTGACAGGCTGCCTGGGGCTGGTGAGGAGTGAGTGCTCTTTGCTGGACAGTTTTCCATTGCTTTTAGCAGCTGCATTGTTTTCCCTTCTGAGAAAGCTTCTGCTAATTGAACTCTGTAACAATAACTCGTGGTAAACAAAGATATGGAAACATTCATCATATTATATTTAAAAAATCACTACAGCCTTTTCCAAGTTTATTACCAGTGTGTGATAACAATGTGGGAGAGAGCATTTCAAAAGGACTGTCTCCATTATTGAGGTCTGTGGCAGAATAGTAACTCATAAAAAAATGAAGAAGTCTCAACTTCTGATTTCAAGCCATGGTTTTTGTGCATCTGTGTAGGATGCCCTGAAGGTTAGAAGGAGTCTTTCTGAGGGATTCTCTATGGTTGAAAGTATTTTCACAGAGAAATTAAAATCACTGTTATCTTGAAGTCTCAGGCAAGCGGAATAATTTAGGAATTTTTTTAAAGATTCTTTGAGCCTGTGTATTTTGTTTTCAGAGAATAGAAAGTAAAGGAGAGCTGAAATTACTAAGTGGAGACCAATGCTTTGCTCTGCTGTTGTTGTTACTGCAGGAAGAACTGGAGACATAATAATCAAGATTCTTTTTTTATAATATAGTGTAGTATCTACATTTTGTTCTGTCACTGTGTGTACATTGCTGCTAACTGTAGTTTATATGCTAACCACTTACTGGAGGGGTGACATGGAGGTAAATTCATATAATTTTGCCCCAATTCTTTTCCTGGGTATCGTGTAGAAGCTGTCTGTGTCAGGTAGGTTCTGAGGCAGCGTTATGAATATGTGCTGTTCCACATCCCTGCAGGAACCAGCAGTGTCTGAACCTGTGGCTTTGCTAAAACCCACTAAGGCTTCTCCAAAGCCCCCAGTCTGTGGGGGCAGAGCTGCTACAGGGCTCAGGCAGAGAGGATCTTGTGGTCACTGGTGCCGTGAGCCTGGAAAGCGTGTGTGCATGATGATTCATCTCTGGCTGGGCTCGCTACCGAGAAAAATGAATGTGTGGGGTATTTGTCATTTATTTGGGCTAGAATATTAAGTTTTATCGTTGCCCGTCTAGACTGCAGAAGTGGCCGTGGTGCTGCAATGCAATTGCTCATAGCAACAGCGAGCTCAGCCTAATTCACAGGGCTCTGCTTGTGGGATTGCTCCGTGCTATTGTCACTGTGCTGGTCTTCTTAAAAATAAAAACTTTGGCAGGACATCATTCTCCCCTGCCTGAGAAGGATGGCCTTGGCTGGTGCCAGGGGAGATTAAACTCCAGCAGTAAGGAGGGAACAGGCTGTTTGCTTTAGAAACTTGGTGGTGGCAGCTCACCTTTTGCTAAAGAGTTCTTTAGTTCATGTGCAATGAGGAGGAACCCTTTGCTCTGTAGCCAGCTGAAAAGCAAAGGATTGTGTGTTTAAAAACAATTCTGTTTTGCACAGAGTAATTTGCAATATTTGCTCTCGTTGTGAGTAGTATCTCAAACACAGGAGCCTGTTAGAACTCCTCTTAGAATTTTTCTCTCCTTTAGAAAGGCTTTTAATGCTTGGAATGCTTAGAATAATTTCTGGCCTTACAGTGTGTTTTTCATATTCTGTAACTGAATACTTTTGATATGGCAGTAGAGTTATCTGATAGGATTGTCTCTTGCCTGAAGAAACTACTCTGAAAGGATTTTTTTTCCTTCTATGCTTTGTATCATGAAGTATGTAAGGGGGAAAAATTGGTCAAGAGCAGTGTTCTTAGAAGTTCTTTGAAGCAGCATTTTGTTTTGTAAACATTATTGTTATTATTATTATTATGAATTGTGATGTTAGTAAGTACAGGGTGATCTACATGTCACTCCTTGCTCTTCAGAACTGCTTCCCTTCTTGGTATGGTTTGTATCAATTACTGAGGTTTATTTTTCCTGTCTCTCTTAAGGTCTTTGCTAAACCTAATCCTTAATGAATGCGATTGTAAGGCCAAGAATGTTGTTCCTGTTTTACCCGCACATAATGTAATGGGAAGGGTGTTAGAGGATAATTAATTTTATAGCACATGGCATGTATGATGACAATGCAAGTCTCTTTGCTCTTGCTGGTGTTGAGCATTTCTAGTAGGGACATTCTTCTGTTTAGGAGGTGAAAATCACCTGATAAAGAACTTTTCATAAGCTTCACTAACTTCCTTTTTAAGAAATCTTTCTGCAGTTACTTATGAGCTCAGGTGGAACCACTTGCTCACCTCACTTTTCCTCTTTGTAAACGAGTGAGCACCAGGAGTTTAAAGAGGAATTACTTGCCTCTTTTTCTTCATCTGCTTGTTTAAATTGATGCAGAATTCTAGTTTCCTGGACTTTAATTGAATGCTGAAGGATGGGTAACTGGACACCACATGGTGATGTGCAATTTTTTTCTGAGAGCGTGAGTGCTCCTTAGGAAGTACATATATGGGCATTCAGCTTGCAAAAGCTTGTGTCCATGGGGGAACTTGGAGTCTGAACTGATCATTCAGTCGATGGAAGTGGATGGGTGGTGCTGATGAAAGGGTGGGATGTGGAGAGCAACACCATTACTATTAAAAACCTGAGTTTATTGCTAAATCTTGGAACATACAAAAAGCCTTTTCTCATTTTGCCTTTTTCTTGTCTTCCTCCTTCCTGCTCCCTTTCTTATTTTTGTTTGGCTTTTTTTGCTCCATGATGCAAGTATTCATGTTACAAACATGAGTGAGTGCTACAATATTCTTAAGTTTCTGCCCTAAGTCTTCTTACTGGGTTGAACGAGCTGGGTTTTTTTAATCAGTTTTTTGATTGTTTTGCCTCTCAGTGGGTTGCCTCTTTTGCTTGTCCTCAATAGTTTCAGCCTAACTTGTTTACTAAATATAGCTGTGTCTTGTTGTTCTTTAACTGCTGGTTTCTTGATCCCTTTCCTGACTCTTTAATGGCTGCACTGCACTGCTCTGCTTTGCATGACAGTGCTGTTGATAGGGAAGGACAGCTACCTTTCCCCAAGTGTTTGGAGAATCCACCTTCTTTCTTTGGTTGGTGTTGTTCACTGCTTTTCTGCCCCATCCAGTGATGTGGCATGCATGCTCCTGTAGCTTCTTAAGCCAGGATATTTTTGAGTGCAAATCTGTCTCATTGTAGAAGTAGGCTTACTTTTTGTATTTAATACCTCTTCTTTCTGGAGCTGCTTGTACTTGTGAGTGACTCTTATGCATAATAGAAATGCAGTGTGAGGGGCAAAGCAGGAACAACAGCTATGCACTGTAAATGGGTGTGATGTATTTTGTACAATTACATGGAATTTTCTGTGAATTAAATGGAAGAAAAATACTCACTGTTGTCTGTCACCTGGTTCTCTCATTTTGATGAAGCTCCACTCATAGCTGTAAATGCAGTGTTCCAGCCTGGAGCTGGTTCCCATTTCTCTGGCCAGTTTTGAGCTTAAAAAATACAGCAGGGGGAGGCTGAAACCAGACTGGCTTATGTTTGATTGTATTTTGGATTTGTGTAAACAGTCTTAATGCATCAAGCTAAATTGGCAGGCTTTCATAATCCTCTGGGAAAACTGGGAGTTTGAAACCTAGTGGATAAATGAAAAAAAAATGGTTCTAAGCCCCAGATTTGGCTCCCTTAAGGGATGCTGTAAATTAGTTAGATCTAGAAATATTGTTTAGTTAAAGTAAATGAAAAAGTGTTTTTGTGAGAACCTTATAATTTTAAAGACAAAAGAGTTGGGTTTCTTTATTCTGAGTTGAGACACAAAAGCGAGAAAATGGCTGTTGACAAGAAATTTATTTTTGCTGTCCAAACAAAGAGGTAATGATTTCACCACTTTTTATGGTTTTTAATGAAATGATGACATAAGGGTACTAGAAATTGTTTTAAAATGCTTAACTTAGTCAGTGGCTGAGGTAAGCAAGCCTGCACATTCATAACTAATTTAACAATCCCAAATATACTTAAGATGAATGGTAGAACTACTAGTTTCCTTACAGTTTGCTATATGTTACTTTTTTTTTCTCTTTTGAGAACAAAAGAAAAATGTTGCTTTTACATCAAAGTTCTGATGAGCTTTGTGCCCATCACTTAGAAAAGAACAGCAGTAGGGTGGGCTCGAGTTTCTTTCCATCCCTCTTTTCCTTGGTCACAAGCAGACCATGCCATTTCCTTAGGGCATTTCCTGCTCTGTGTGCATTATATGGATCTTTTAGAACTCAAGATCTGCATTACAACTGGTAGGGTTTGGGAGTTGTTTGGATGCAATTTGATTGAATGGAATTTCAGAAGAGCATTTCTAAAGATGTGCTTTTTGGTATTTCCAAAGAGAGGTGTGGAAAGGAGGAACCTCCAGAGGTAAGAACCATAAATTAAACTCTTTCAGCTGCAACATTCAGAGACATGGCATTACTCATGTCTGCATAGTATCACTTAGCTTCTTTAAACAAGAGCTCTAACAAGGAGGTAATTACAACTTTGTTTAACTATGAAATTCTGCATTGAACTGCTATCTCCTCCTCTCCCAGAGTGTGCTGTGCAAATGCCATCAGAGAGACCTGGCAGGAAATCAGTGGTTTGTGTGGCTGTGGTGCTTGCTTTCTGAATTCTAAACATGTCCATTAAAACCATGAGGCAAGAGGGACAATAACAGGCAGTACAAACTCCGTTTTTGGTTTCTTTAAATGATTTGAATTTATTTTTTATATTCTTTCATAGGATAGGCATGAAGCAGCACTGAATCCATCTGCATGTCTATTTTCTAAGCATTTAATGATGGCATTTTTCCATGAAAATTATATGACATATTGAAGAAAGATGACACGTTGGCAGTGCTGTTCTCCAAATCTGGAATTTTCTTCTGTATTTTCTATAATCTGTGACTGTAGTATTTTCTGAAAGATGCTTGGAGGGATGAAGAGTTGGTTATAAACGAAGAGCTGGGTGATTTGGGATATTTCCAAAGGAGCTTTAAAAATAAAAATTGCTTCTCTTCCTCTTAAGCATAGAGAAAAGTGGGTCTTAGGCATAGATGTAGAAAGCAGTAAACAATTCAGATTCTTGTAAAACACTTTTTTTTCCCCTGAACACTCTATCTGGCTTATTAGTGGTTCACTGGAAATTACATTCCAGCATGGTATATTCCACCTTCCTGTGCTGTTTGCTAGAATAACTGATCAGAATTGTTGGTACAAACTCTAAATAGGAAGAAACAATTGCTGGCCCCCAAGTGCTGTAGAGCTTTGGGTGGCATTTCCAAAGTCTATCCAGCATATTAGGCAGTAATGGTGTTACAAACTGATATACATTTTTAGGATTCAGTTGGAAAATTGTCAAAGTGTGGAGATAATGTCTGTGTGAGGTTAACATCACGCCTCAAGCTTTTGTGTGCTAGCTGGTTTAGGTGCAAAGAAAACAGATAGAAGTTGGCAATCTTCAAGTTTGTAAACTCTGAAGTTTAGAAGCATCCCAGCCAGGAAGTGAAAAACAATCCCACTTTATTCATGATGCGGACAAATACAGACTCCAAGTTATTGTTTAATCACAGAATGGTTTGGCTTGGAAGGGACCTTAAAGATCATCTAGTTCCAACCCCCTACTGTGGGCAGGGAAACCTTCCATTTGACCAGGTTGCTCCAAGCCTCATCTAAAGACAAATTTAATTCTGAAATAGACTTCCATTTTTCATTTTCAGATGCCAAACCTTTAGACATCAATAGTTGTTAGTTACTTAAACTCTGGAGGGATTCAAGCTGTGGGCATCAGGTTGGTGGATGTTACCAATCTTTGATCTTAGTGTACTGCAGAATGGTTTATTATGGGTTAAATGTCATGGTGAGCATTAGCAAATGCAGGAATTACTTGTTTGGAGGAATCTTATATTGCTTTTTCGTTGGGGTGTTTTGTCAGTGAGCTGGTGTGGTATTGTGTGGGACTCTAATCTGGCATCCTACTTACTGAACTGGAGATAGGAGACCAGTTTTTCTTTGTATCAAGTCATATGAGTTGTGGACAGATATTTGATCATTCATTTTGTGTGTGTGTGCCAGGCTTGTGGCTCTGCTGCAGGAATGTTTGTATGTGTGTATCGTATTCTACCTGTAGAGAAATATGAGGTTGGGAGTGCATTTTATTTGACTTCTAGTAGTCAAATGTCGAAGTCATCCTCCACCTCAGAAATAAGGAGTGTAAGCTGTTTACTACTGGATTAAGGTATTTGAAGCATTGTTAGAGTGGAGATTTTATCTCATTTCCCTCTCTGCCTATCAGTTCGGTTATTGCCTAGCTAGATAATACAGCTTTTTGTGTAGAGATTCTTGCTAACATGCTTTTAATTATCTGCATTTACTTAATTATTATTTGCAGTAGAAATTTCGATTTCCTGCTCCTATAGCTACAGCAGCTTTACTAGCAAAAGGGCTCTAACTTGGCTGCTGGTTTTTGTGAATGAATGGCAGCGTTACTCTTTGTTTTCTATAGATCACAAAGGGATGTTTTTTTCCAGAGCTATAGATAAAATGACAGGGAATTGCAGGAAAGTGAAAGAAAATTGACAAGAAAGCTTGCGTAGAGTGTTTGCAGCTTAAATTGTATTTGTCAATTCATGCAGATTTGTGTTTGATAAGATCACTTATGTCTGCCTTTCAGCCTTTAATTGAAGTTAATTTAAACAGATAAAAATTTAATAGTCTTTATTTTAGTTTCCAGAACTAATTGGGAAATTTCCAGACTCTGGTGTCTGCATATGTATATACATAGTAACACACCCACTGACATCTCCCTACCCTCTTCCCCAGTTTTATTTAGAGGATTCAAAGTCTGGCCACCTTTTCAGGGAAGGAACTTTTCCCAGTATCAAATCCAAACCTGTCCTGATGCAATTTCCTGTGTTGTATCACTTGTTTCCTGGGAGACTGACCCCCACCTTATATATAACATATCTCTTACATAATGTAGCCCTATCTGGATTTATTTTTTGTGTGTGTGATTAATGCACCTTTTGGTTTCCTGTCTGTATTATTGGCTCTTGATTATCTTAAGCATTGCAGTATGTATTTTGGTTTTGAAAAAATTTAGGCTAACTTTGAAGTAGCTTTTTTTTTGCTCTTTGCCATGTTGCTTTTTACAGAGTCTTTTGCATACAGTGTATGGGTTAAAACTCAAAATACCTTCAAAGTTAAACTAATTAGCAGGGAAATCTTTACTAGAAAGAAGTGACTTGCCTAAGATGAACAAGAAGCTGCATTTTGGCAAACAGCTCTTCTGTACTATCATGCAATCTTTGAGTATGTATTTTTAGAAGAAAAATGGGTAGGGTTGATGTCATCTAAGAGTTGCCTGTTGGCTCTTAGCTCCAGTTTTCTTCATCAGCTTAACTACTCTGGGATGTTACCAACCCTTGTGTTGCAGTACTGGCTTAACAGCCTCGGGTACTGGCTCCTGCCTTTGATCTGCATCTTTCTTTATTGAGAAATAGGGGTGCAGAAACAGCCATTTCATAGTGCTTTTCGTCTGCCTCATCAGCTTTAATGTGTGTGCTAACATCCCCCCTTCTCTGTTGTGCACAGTTCATGTTGTGTCCTGCGTTCTCCTCCAAGCTGCACAAAGAGGAGCTGCTTGGTGGCCTTGAGCCAGCCATGTGCTGCCTATGGGCACTGTCACACTGGGGAGCAGAGCCAGATCCTCACTGGGATTTGGGGTAACCCCTCTGGGGCAAGAGCCTTGAGATGGAACCCATCTCTGCTTCTCTTTGCTGGTTCCTCTGTAGATGTGGTGCTAAGTGATGCATAGGGAAGCTTGGTGGTGTGATAGCAGAGACTTCCATGTGGCTCTACAAAATAGAGGTAATGCTAATAATTCCATATCACATATAGTTTTGATTTTCTGTGAGCAAGCAGTTTTGTAGCAGGGAAGGGAAAGGAAACTGTCTGCCCCTGGAAGGAAGGCCTCTAGTTGGAGACTGCAGGAGCCACCCTGGTGAACTCCCTGGGGGGTTTCATGGGGATGCTGACAAGCTGCAGCAGGGATGCCCTGCAGAGCAACTTCTGTTTCTTCCAGTTGTGTTGGACTGCTGTGACATGTGCTCCTCACTATGAATACCTAGATTGTCCAACGCTCTGTAACTTCGTAGAACTGCCCATCCCCTCTCCAGTACCTCTGTGGATGCCTTGTTGTGATTGTTTGGGGGTTTTTAAAAAAAAAAAAAAAATTACTCCATGTGGAATATTATTTTGTGTTTTTCACTGAATGCCATTTAACTTCAAGTTTTTGCTGGAAAGCTCTTGAAAGCTTGCCGTGTTCACCATGCTTGCCATGGGCTACTTTTATGTCATGTCACCCTTTTTCTAACCTGTGCTCCCCTGAGATGCTGACTTCTAGCGGTTTCAGCATTACAGAAGCAATTTTTTGTCTCTTGGAAACAGGTGTTGGAATAGGTTTTAGTCATTTACCTCTTGTGCTATATGAACCATTTGTATACTCGAAATGGAAAACTCAGTCACCTTGATGCTTTGATAACTTGATGTCTTTCTGGGCCACTTCCAGGGATCTTGGAGCCGGAGAGTGCTGCTGCTTGTTGCACTATGCTGGCTGTTCAGTCCAACAAGATTCTGCTCCTTGGTTCTCTTCTACAAAAAACATCCCTCTTATTTAGTAAGATAATGGCTGCCATATGGTTTTCTTCATTACCCTCTTCTCTTCTTCCAATTTTTCATGTGTGCTTATGTACTAAAAGCTTTGGGGGACCATCTTCCATGCTAGTAAAACACTGAAAATAGGTAGAAACTACCTACTGCATTTAGAAACTTGTTAGAGCTACACTTTTTCAACATATAGCAAATAACCATAAAGGCATTTATATTAGTTTTTTATACTCTGAGGTACATTCCACTTATTTGTTAATCATTATTGGTTTGATTGTTTTGTTTGACGTAACCCATTTTTCCAAGGACTTTTATTGCAGCAATTACAGATGTACAATGTGAAACTTAGAAGGAAGTGCCGCACCAGATCACTGGAGATTCTCTGCTGCTTTTACAGCTAATTTTTGTTTTATGGTGTTAAAGTTAATGATTTCTTGCTGTGCACACTGTTTCACATGCATAGTGTATGTTGTATCTGCTTTATTACTAAGAGTATTTTTTTGAACCCACATGGCATCGGTGTAATTCGTAGGAGACTTATCTTTGGTTTTGTAATTGAACACACAGAGTTGTATTTAGGTGCTGTCTAGTGCTGCCTCTTTTATTGCTCTAACAAGTGACTTGTAGCAGTCATATAGTAGTTATAATTACCAAGAGGTACTACATATCTTCTGTTACATATTGTGATCTTTTTTTTGCCATGTGTGGTGTTCTGCTCTCATTTTGCATTTCACTTTTCTACTCCCTTTTGAGTAAGCTGTGTATCGAGCAGTTTATCTACTTTCTACCTACCATAAAAAGCCCTCAGTTTTAGTTTTGAGGCAGTAATTTGTAGTCCTTTAGTAGGTCAGTGTTCCTTTTTGTATAAAAACATTTCTGAAGGTGTCAGCAAGAGCAAGCCAGATGAGTCAAGCTCTGGTGGTCTCAATGGATTCCCTGCTTGAAGGATGGACAGTGCACTGCTGCCTGTGGGAGTGTGCTTTACTCTGTGTGTGTAAGATCATCAGCATGGTACCTTTCTGTTCTGGGGGAAGAGCTGGACCCATCCCATGGCTCAAACCACGTGGTTATGGAGCTGTGTTGGAGGACTGCAGGGGGCTGGTGAGAGACAGCTGTGGCAGTAGAGGACAGCAGGCTTCTGAGTGTGACTCTTTTATCTTGGGAAGCAAAGAATTTCATACTTTTTTTTTTTTAGCTTGCTTTTATTACCCCTCTTCAGGTGAATACTCAGTAGTGGCTGTATTTGAGGGCAGTAGGGTGAGGAGAACAAAAGGTGAGCACTTGAAGCCCAAATGATTTCTTGTATAAAATGTTTAGGATTAGCTCTGTGTTCATCAGTATGATAATGAGTGTTTTTCTGCAGAAAATCAGCAAATTCCTGATCCAAGTTTCCAGGCTAGATGGTTTATCTCATGGTAATGGCTTTCTGGCGTGTCCATGGTGACAGCAGTAACTCTGTTCTTGTAGTCATGGTGGAGAAACCCTTGAGTCTTGCTGAGGAGCTTTGGGATGCTGAGTGTTGTAGGCTCAGCTTTGCTCCCCCAAGGAGCCCAGGGGCAGGGGGCTGCAGCAGTGCCACGTCTGCCTTTGACTTTGGTGGGTCTCTGTTGGTGGCTGTGTGGGAGGTTACTGGCAGGATCGATTTGTCACTGTATCTCTGGAGGACGGAAGATGTGGGGAAGTGAGTGGGCAGATAGTGATCTGAAAACTTGGTTTGGAAGCTGTAAAGATAACAGTGTGTAAAGAAATTCAAGAAGGTGCCTGGTGGTGTGTGCTGCCCAGTACGGCCAGCCTGAGGTCTGGCTCCCCTTTGCAAAGACCCGTCTGACCCCGTTGTGGAGCTCCTGGCTGCCAGCATGGGGGGTGGAGGCGGTTCACTGCACACCCCAGAGGTGAAAATATCTCCTTGAAAGGACAGATGCTGTGAGGGAGGAGGGAACAGCTTGGTGTGCTAGTAGAGCAGTTGGGGGGACAGCTAGATGCTGTTGAACGTTCCAGTACTCTCCAAATCCCAGCCACTTTCTTCTCCCTCTGCTGCTTTCCCTCCACTTCTTCCTGTCCTTCTCCTGCCATTCTCAAAAACAGTGTGTGAAAAGACAGAAAGGATTTTCTTTTTCAAAGCCTTCTGGGAAAGCCTGATGTTACACATCCACCTATGTCATTGTGTCTTCTCAAAAATCAAATATAAATGAACGTAGTATTGTTTTCTTAACAAAACTGGATCTAATTATCCCATTTACTTATCATTGTTTGTCTTGCTTAATAACTGTCCTTATTAAGGCAGTTATGCATATGTTCCAGATGAGAAAATGTGTTTTAATTTCATTTTACTGTTGCTGTATGCTAAATGAAAAAATAAGCCAACCTAATTCCCTTAGAATGTATATTTCATGGAAAACATATATTCCCTTAGAATGTAGGTTTTATGGAAATATCTGAAATTAAGGAGTCAATAATTTTAACCTAATACTTCATTTATAAGACTTGATTTTGACCTTCATATTCTAAAGCTAGCATGTTTTAGAACAGGTAATCATAGGAAAGGCAAATAAGTATTAGATTACAAAACTTTTCTACATTAAAAATATGACCATATGTGCCTCTGAATAATTCCAGATGGAAGGCTGCTGGTTTATAATTTCCTTTATATTACATTTCTTCAGAATTCTTTGCTTCTTTTTTTTCTCTTTTGTTATTGTTGCGAGTCCAGAGATATATTACAAGCAGAAAAAATAAAGAGTGCAAAATAATAGTTTATGCCAGCAGACTTTTAGGTTGGACATGATGAAAAATTTCTTCACAGAAGGGGTTGTAAAGCATTGAAATAGGCTGCCCAGGGGAGTGGTGGAGTTGCCTTCCCTGGAAGTGTTCAAGAGACAGTATGGCACTTGAGGACGTGGTTTAGTGGTGAACATGGTGATGGGTTGATGGTCAGACTTGATGAGCTTAAAGGTTATTTCCAGCCCTAAGGATTCTATTTCACTTGCTAGGTGTGTAAATCCCATTCCCCAACATTTTGGTTGCGTACTTGAGCTAACAGGGGCGTCAGGTTTGGATTGGCCATACAGACTTTTTCATACATTGTTATGTAGTCCCTTAGTGATCCTATTCTAGAGTACAATTCTTTTTTAATATGTATTTTAAGAAGCATATTCAGATGCTTATTGAGGGAGTTCCCAGAGTGAATGTGAAACCTTTCAAATAAAAAGGGAAAAACTTGAGAAAGTTGCAAACCTCTGAAAACATGCAAAAAATATTATAATAAAAGTGGTTTTGCAACCTTGGCTCTGTTTGCTGACAGTAGTGCAGCATGGAATTCCTTTTGAAAGACATATACTCTTGAAGCTTGTCAGCTTATTCTGTTTCATGAGACCTCTTTTAACAGCCTTGTATTACAAAAAGTGCCTTAGGAATAGACATAAGCTTGGTTCATTTTGTCAAAGGCAGTGGTTAAATATTTTCTCTCAGTAATTGCAGTTGCACTTTTATGGCAAGGTGAGAAAAATGTAATTTTAGGTTATAATTAATGAAGTTGTTTTTATGTGGGAGGTCACCTGGGGCTCCCTTTGGGAGTGGGTTGTAGTAATCCTCTTACCCTCATGCCCCGGGCAACTTGATCATTCTTGATCCCCACGTGGAATGCCTGAATCGCAATTCTGGTTCTTATTAGTCCTTGCTTGCTTACTCTCTTTGATAGAGCACTATCAAATTTATTCAGGATGATAATTTCAATTCTTACTATTTGTGTCTATCAAATATATGCATTATATGCATATATATATATATTTTTGCAATATATACATCTATATCTATGCATTTTCCTTGCATCTTTTTATTTACTAATTTCTCACACAGTTTTAACAGTATTTCATAAGTCTCTATTGTAGGAAATAATAACTATACCCATGTCAATAGAATCTTTATGTTTAATTTTGCACAAAACATCACATGGGGTCCATGTGCAATGTATTAATAACACAGATGATGAGCTTGGCATAAAAAGGACCTGTTCCAAGTTGCTTTTTCATCTATATCCTCCTTATTTTTGTTTATTTCCACACAATCAAATTTCAGGGCTTTAAAATAGGCTATGTACTGTATTTACTTAATGGCAGAGGAAAGTATGGGGTTTAATTTTGGCCATGACAATCACAAATCAGAATATCTGGAAGAGTTATTTCTGTGTCTGGAAACTTTATCCTTCTTTTACTACTTCGTGAGGCTAAATATTGATTAAATTACTGATTATGCAGGCCTTTCAATGTGCCATATAATTAAAGAGGTGTTCTTCATGTGCTTTGCTGGGGTATTAACTGCTCGTGTCTGCAAAATGGGGATTTTCTTTTTATCATGCAGGCAGAGTGAGTTCTGTGGTATGTGGTTTTTACAATAAGTGCAAATGTGTGTATTTTTTTAAAAATCAGATCAGTTTCAATGATGTTACAAGTATGTGCAGCTTAAGAGAAATCGTCTTGATTTCTCAAAAAGCATCATCTTTGTTGAAAAGTGCACTTTGAGTAAAATAGTTTCTGGAGTACAGAAACTATTATCCCGTACAGTGCTATTTCTGAAATACTGCTGGGAAAGAGGCCAGGGTTAGAAGGGGAGCAAAATTTAGCAGTATGGAGGACTGGGATTGCTAATGGTAAGCTTTTTCTCATGCTTCTGTACCATTTTTATGGTCTTTTAGAGAGGGATATTGTGACATTTCTCCTAGGTTCAAGTACTTCTGTGGTCATCCTTTTTGTGGTTTAGACTTCTTTTGGTTCAAATTCTATACTTGTAAATGATTTTATCACTTTTCTATGAAACCTTTGCCCTAGTCCTTTAGCATTTTAGATTAAAACTGTCCTTTGCAGCTAGAAATTCCCATTAACTGCCTTATTTCTCACACAGAGTAAGTTTAAATGTATTCACAAGCCCTTGTGTATAAAGAGGAGGTTGTTTCCTTGCAGTTGCTTTGAGAAAACAGGGGAGTGAAGGAGCTTTTGCAATATCAGGCTTGTTTGCTCAGTTGCTGTTATAACAACCCCCTCAGAATTGCTGCATTGTCAATGACACCCTACATACTATTAATTATTTTTAATTCTAAAATTAATTCTATTTGGTGAGCATTTAACCTGGAAGACTTGCCTTGACATGTAAGGCCCATTAGCTTGCATGGTGTGGTGTTCTTTGCGCATATTTTTTTATTTTTTAAAGAGCTGGTGTAGCAGCAATAAGGCACCATCTGGCATTTCTTAAGGTTTGTGATGATTCCTCTGCATTAGGGTTTCAGGAAGGCACTGTCACCACACCCTCCAGCAGCTCCCTCTTCTCTTGGGACTCCTTTTCCTGGTATTTCCTATGGTGCCTGTGAGATTCAGCCGTTCAGAATTTGACTTGTTTTACCAGGTGACCAGTGAAAAACCCATGAGAAAAACTATTGCAAGGTGGCAAAACCTGCCTACCTGTGCTTTTGCAAGGGATGGAAGGCTGGGGCAGGGGAGGTGTGTGTGATATCTTGGAGTTAATTATGACAGAAACTGTTTTGTGGAGCAGAAATGTGTAGCTCATTCAATTACATCAGCACCAATTTTCTGTGTGGAGCATGAGGAAGGTGGTGTGGGGTGGGTGCATAATCAGTTTAAAACATGGCTGAATTGGTTATTCAGTCTTCCAGGAGGAATTGCCATTGAGTAGAAATCAGGAATGAAGAGCACAGGCTCACCTGGAAGTAATTTGCTGCAAGTATGAAGATGTAAGATTTGAAAAAAGGAGAGGGATGCTGTAAGCGGGCGGTGTGCTTGCCTCCCCCAGCATGTCCTTTCACACAAGCTAATGGTGTTCCCTCAGGTGAAATGTGGGCTGGCACAAGATAGGAGACAGCATTATATCTTGAAATAAACACTTAAATATTTAATTAAAAGCAGATGTGTGGGGGAGAGGATGCCTTAGGAGCACAGGTGATTGCAATAACCAAAATGTGTTGAAAGAGAAGGTGATGCATTGCATAAAAATCTGGAGGATTGTTGAATGTTAAAGCTCAGTGATACAGTTAACTTATTCATAGACAACTTCCTCAGCATTACTCAAAAAACCATGTTACGGCTTTAGGCATGGATATCTTTATAAATGGATACTTTTTGGTCTGAAAGTCACCTTTTGATCACTTTGTTCTTTCTGTATGGATATGTTTGAAGTTTTTAGTGTGAGTGAAGAAGAAAATGGTAGGTGAATGTCCTTGGTTCTGCAAAACATTGATGCTCCCTAGTAAAACCACTAACTAGGGTTGTAACTGTTTAAAAACTCCCTGTACAGGTGTTCTCTGGTTAAAATGCTTAAATAGAAATGTTTCAGGTTTATGTTTCTGTGACTGGATAGATAATGGTTTCTCCAGATCTTTTTGGTGGTCTAATCTGCTTACTTTAATTGTCTAAATAAGCAAATATCAAGTGACATAGAGAGGGCTGTGGGTCAAGAAAGTGCAACTGTTTTGAAAACAATTGTTTTCTTGTTATTTTTAGTAGACATGTCTAAACTTCTTATTTGTATAACCTTCGTAATTTAATGAACTCCAGTACCGATATTAGATGCAACTGCATGCTTTGTTCAAGTGTCTGAGTGGTTATTCAGTTTTTCTCTATTTTATAAATGAATTACCCAGATGTATCTATTTAAATCCTATATTTCTGATGCTACATTATCTTGAGACATGGAGTCTCATTCGCTTGGGCTGCATTTTTGTAAGTGACACTTGACAAGCCAGCAGACAGGAATTTAGAAACTGATAAGTGTTGGCATCTTTAGTTACTGATCACATTCTGCCACACATGCCCTCACAATGGGTTTTTAGGTTTTTGTTTCCTCCCCTTGCATCTGTTCCTGCAGGGCTTGTTCTTTGCTTGTTGGCTGATTTGTAGACACATGTTAGTTCAGTTATTTTTGTGTTGTATTTCTTTGCAATCAGGGGGCTAACAAAAACTGTTGCAGTGAATGTGTATTTGCACGTAGCTTAAGCTATCAGTGTAGGTTGCTTTGCAACAATATAATGCATGCTCAAAATGTTAATTTGCAGCTTGGCAAGATTGGTGAGGAGTTCAGCATTTAGCACCTTTGCCATGTTTTTAGTACATTCAAACGCGTTTGAATGTACTCTTTTCATCAGAAGTCTCCAGAAGACTTAATGTTTGGGCCAGTAAAACAAGGAATCTTCTACTGAAATATTTCCCCCTTCTTTTCCATTCTCTGTAGGATTATTTTTTTCTTTTCCTTCGTTTCACATGTATGATTGAATAAATTGTACTCAGTTCAATAACTACTTGTATAGCTCGTGCAGAAACTCTTACAATACAGGCTGTTTTCCAAATGTCAGAGATGCAGTCTTAGTAATGGTTGAGTGTCTGCAGGATGTTTCAACCTCTATTTTTTAAATTATATATTAGTGCATAAATTCTCAAGTATTTTAACTTCTGAAGTTATTTTCAGAATAAATGGACCCAAGTCCATTCACCTCAGTCTTCATGATTTGCTTGTGTGGGCTTGTTGGAAAATGCCCACAACTTTAACCAACACGGAGCAAATGATATTTTTTTGGAGATGTAGCGCTGGATGGTTCTGTTTTCTTTTTGTCTCCATTCTTCCTCATAGGCCATCAGTGAAAATTAAATTCTTCAAGATATTAGTTTTTCAAATGAAAATAGACTTTAGTGAGTAGATGGGAAATGGTTTTGTGACTACAGGAAGAAGGAAGATCAGTGTGTGTGTAAGAGGCAGCTTATTACTGGCTTTTATCTTGTTGTTGGGTGAAAAGCATAGGTGCAAGTAGAACCCAGTGTAGGTTCCTCTTGTTCACCTAAATTATAGCCAGGTTCCAGCCTTCACGGTAAATTTCAGACTTCTAAAGCTAACTTGAACTTTAGACACACAGTATCTTTATTATATTTATTAGCAAAAAAAGTAATTTTTTCTTCTGTATGCTATGTGTGTAGAGTAGACTGGTTTCACATTCTTCAGAGAGGAGGCAAATTCTGTCAACTTCTGGCTTAAATGATCAGATATTGAAACAAGTAATCCCTTGCCATGTTCTTAACAGACTCTCTGTCAGGAGGACTGTCCATCAATAGAAATGAAAGCTATCACATCAGACTCTACTGAAGTTTTTTCAACATATGCAATCAAAGCACAGCAGGCCAGATCCCCTCTCCTTGATGGGGTTCTGTTGATCCACATCAGCTGAATTTCTGACCCAACACGTGCAGTGGTCTCAGTTCCCAAACACAGCCCTCCTGGCTCCGCGAGACGCCTGTGCCACATTTATATTGGAGGAGAGTTTGTTGTATCAGCTGTGTTACAGAAAATCTGTTTTCCCCAGGCTATTTGTTACAGACCGCTCATTGTGACTTTGGCTGGCTATCAGATGCTTCTATTTAAACAAATTTATTCTCCTAGTTTCTTTGAATTGTGACTTCAGAATAGGTCCTAGTGGCAGTAAAACAGCAACCAGAATCTCTAAAAATTTCCAAGACCCCTACCTTTTTTCCCCTTCATGCCAGATGATGCAAACAGCGTGTACAACCTGTGTTGTTGCTCAAAGGTGAACCACACAGAACCATACAGAAAAATATGATCTGCCATATTTAAGGCAGAAGTCCTTATGTACAGATATGTCAAAGCAACTGTGTGTTTGCATTTCTGGGTTTTTTTTTACTTTTTTTCCCCTTTTCCCATGAGTTTTGACACAGCATTTTGGAGCATCTGCTGACAAGAGTATGTCAAAAGAGCATAGAGTAGTATCTTCTATTCTTGCATTTTGGCTGGCAGTGTGTTTTGGCTTGCTGGTATATTACATTTGTAATCCTATACCATGCATGCTGTCCTAGAATAGATCATAGAATCACTGAAAAATGTAGGTTGGAACCTCTGGAGGTCATCTGGTCCAACACCCTCCAGCTCCAGCAGTGATGGCTTCAAAAACAGATAGTGTTTCTCAGGGTCTTGCTTCAGCTGAGTTTTGAATATCTAGAAGAAAAAAAAATGTTACGATTCTGGGCACAAAGGAAAAAAAAATGGGTTGAGGGTGTTTAAAAGCTAAAACAGATGGCTGAGTTGGAGTTTCCTTTGTTGCCCCTTCCTTTTGCACCTCTGAAGAGAGTGATTCACTTTTTTTTCTGTAGTTGGCACTCCCCCAGGTAGTGAAGAATTGAATTGGCTCCTGCTTTGACTTTTCTCGCAGCCTCTGGTCTTGCATGATGTGCTGCAGCCTCCGTACCACTGACTCTCTCCAGCTGGCCCATCTCCTCTGTACTGGAAGATACCAAACTGGATGTGTGTCCAGCTGCCACCCAGATGGGAAGAATAATTTCTTCCTGTGTGTTGTTCCTGTGCCTGCAATTCTGCTCAGCCCAATGTGTGGGCAGCCTTGGCTGCTGCAAGGGTCCCTTGCTGACCCCTCCCAGTTCCTTCACCTGGATCTTCAGCTTCTTTGTGCTGGTCATCCCAGCCTGAATGGCCATGTGGGATTTTCCTGCACGCCTGCAAGACTGTGTTTGTCTTTGCTGAATATTGTGAGATTTCTGTCAGGCCAGTTTTCTAGTTAGTCCTGATGCTGGGGAGCAGCAGCCCTACACCCCACCATTTCAGTCCTCCCCAAGGTTGATGTATGGATTCGCAGAATTGTTCAGGTTGTAAAAGACCTCCGAGATCAAGTCCAGTCATTGACCAAGCACCGCCAGGTCCACCACTAGACCGTGTCCCACACAGATGTGCTGCATCTGTGTGGCATTTAAATATCTCCAGGGGTACTCAACCCAGAAGTCATTTGTGTAACGTGACCTGAATTTTCCCCTTAAACTGCATTAGGAGTGGGGTATTGATTACTCTTAAATAGAATGAGGATGTTTCCATCACATTGGTCAGATGGAGCAGTGTTGACCTGGGTACTGACCCACGAGGGGGCACCATTGGGACCAGCCACCAGTAGGACCATTAGACCACAACCCCTGCATTTGAAGCCCAATGACCCTGCCAGTTTTTCATCCCATGCCTAAAAATAATCGCATGCCATCTTCTCTCACCCAATCATTACATTTGAGCAATGCAAATTTAATAAACAGGTTAGTGGAATGGAAATTGTTAGTACTGTAGACTTCTAAAAGTGCATCATTGCATTTAAGAAGGAATTGGGAATTATTGCAGAAAGCCAACAGTCCAGCAGGGGAATCTTTTTGTTTGTTTTTTTTAACCAGTACAGATTTGTGAAAGTGTCATATTCAAAGTGATTTGAGCTGAAAAGAAACTAAGGGGAGAATTGCAATTGGTTTGAGTTAATTTTTTCAGCACTAATTTACATTGTTTAAGCTTTTTTGCACTGACTGTGTGTGGAGGCCGTTTATAGGAAAAGCAGCTGAGTTAGAGAGGTTTTAAGGAGAATGCATGGCAGTAAAACTGCAAAGTATCACGAGGGTTCAGCATATTGGAGCTATTTTTAGATCGTTTGTGCCTTAAAGTCACTGAAATGCTAAAAGTGTTAAATGTACAACTTTTTTCTGTCTGTCTTTTCTCGTTTTCTTTACGCTTTGTGAGACTCTTTTCTGGATGTGACGGCAAAGAATTGTTTGTTATTTAGAATTCCTTTTGTAAACTGTTCTTCTTCTGAAAAGGAGCTTGTGTTTGGCTTGGATAAGCACAACCATCCTGAAACACTTGGGCTCATCTGAGCCTGGAGGTGCAGCTCTGGGCAGGGTTTGGCAGAGACAGGGGTCCTGTTTTATAGGGCAGTGAGACAACTTGAGTGAGTGTTGGGAAGTCACAGCTGAACACCACAGAGTGATGAACTCACTAGGGAGAAAATGGGGATAGGAACAAGGGATGTCTGTGAGCTTTGTGGAGAATTTTCCCACCGTGTCAGCGGGAGGAATGGAGTTGGAAATAGGGGAGATTGCTGTGTGGGCAGAGGCAGGGCTTCCAGTTTTGCACAGCAAATTAAGGCAGGAATAATTCAGTCAAACACTCCTGTCATAAAGGGGGATTAGTATGATAGTGTTGTGGTGATTGCAGATTTTATACCTCTTTTCCTGCTCTTCCTCCCTGACACATTCCTCTCCATCCCCTTGCCCTTGTCAGGCTCACCCAGCACCCACCACAATCTGCTGCATTGACAGACATGTTCAAACAGCTATATTGTATTTAAAATAAATGTCCATAGCTCTGCATTAGTGCATTAATTTTGCTCATCTCAATCCATTATTACTTACATGTTCTTTCCATTTCTTGTTTGTTTTGAACTTGAGAAGGTTTGTACAACCAAAGGTGCGTTTGCTTGTCTTTTAATTAAGCCAAGCAGCTTTGATTGTGAAAAAATACACAAGTATGTTGATTTTGCTAGTGGACAAGTGTTTGGTAGATTTCTTAAATTCCACAAAATCTATGAAAAGGAAAGTATCTTCTGTGAGGCACCTTAATGAATGAACCTACATTTTTCAGTATGCCATAAGTGAGTTGTATTAGCAAATGCAATGGTCAGAACGTCACCTGCAAAAGAACGTGATGGTGGCAGAGATCAGAACTCGTGTGCTGAAAATGAGCAAAAAATTGTTCTTGAAAATTTGCATGTCCTTGTTTTTGACCTAAGTGTTGATACAATGTTTTTGAAGGTTATATAAAAAATAACCTTTTAAAAAAATTGTGTAAGCAAAATAAAAACCTAAGAATTATTGGAATGAATGTGGAAAAAAAATGTATGAATTTATACAGCTGTGCGTTGTACTAGAGACATTGACTTGCCAAATGTAAAGGAATACATAAAGGAATAAATACAAATGGAGGTGCATTGCCCTTTTATCCTAAAACACTCGAGTTTGCTGGAAGCGCAGAAAATAATGATCAGTTGCTCAAGGTGCTGGATGTATAGATTGTTGCCAGCAGGAGTGCTTATAGTAAAAAGAATCCTTCAGTTTTGCTTAGAATTCATACCTGTGTTCACCATAACTTGAGGAGTAGTCACTCTTCTGAAAACAATCTGCTGTCAAATACAGAGAAAAACTTGCAATCTAGTTTAACCTAAAGGAAGGTGTTTATCTTCTTTTACTTTTTTTCCTTGTTGATGTGGCGAGTGGGTGGGGTTTTTTTTGGGCGTTTGCTTTGCTTTGTTTTGGTTTTTTTTATTCTTTGTTTTGTTTATTTTTGGCTTTTGGTGCTTTTTGGGAGGGTTTTTTTTCCCCCTCTCTCTACATGTTGCCTGAAACTCACCTTGCAGTAGTTGAATATGGAATTGAGCAGCAAGCTGTACCTGCTGAAAGGGGCTGCAAGTTCACCCTAAAGTGCTGCTTCAGTGAGAGAGAGCTTCGGTGTTGGGGAAAATTGGGGCAGGGTTTTGAGAGGGAAAAGCTCATGTGCCGTTGGGAATTTCCCCTTATGGTGCTGTGGGGAAGAATCCTGTGTTCTGTTTTCACTGTATACAATCACTGGAGATCTTGGTCTTTGTGGTGACCTAATCAAAATCATGTGCAATCTTTGAGTTTGTGACACAAGTCATTAGCTTCAGTTTGGAGAAAAACACTAACTTTTAGGCAGTTCTGATGTTCATCTCTGCTCCTGGGTATACAACCTTAGATTTGCAGTTATAGAAGTGTTTCTTAGTCTGTCAGTCTGATTGAAATTCAACAGTCAAATCAGTTTTGGAGAATATAATTTCTTTTCTAATAATTACTAGTGATGTAGTCTTTACTGTGCAGCTGCATCAGTTTGAGGAACACTTGTATTGAGCTTTTGGTTAATTTGCCTTTTGTGCTGTTAGAAATAAGCACAAAAAGCTTGTGATAAAAATCTGATCCTGGTCTGTGAGTTTGTTAGATGGAGTTAGTGGAGTTGAGGAAAGACAAAGCAATTCAGCTTCAGTCCCCAAGATTCATCCATGTGACATTGCAGTCACTTTCACCACAAAGCAAAAGAGAAATACAGAAGTTCCCACTCCTTTCTTCAGCGTTTTTCCCCCTTGCAGATTTAAAGTGCTGACTGAACTTTGAGCAGCTCTATATGTGACTACCTGTAAAAGAAGTTCAGACTGCAAGTAATATTTTGTAGCATCAGAAATGAAGAGCTGGAAATCTCCTGTGTTGCACTGGCATTTTCTCCACTGTCATCTCTTGCTTTATTCCATCCCTCTGCTCCTCTGGCTTGGCTGCTGCATTTTTTTTTTCCCCCAGGTACAGGCAGGTACTTTAAACAAGCAGCTGGCAGGGACTAGCAACTTCTTCCTCTTTGTTGGCGGGATTTGGTGAGGTCATGCAAGCACTTGCTCCAGGAGCTGGGAAATTGCGTTGCAGTCTGTTCCAGTTAGGTTTTTTTGAGTAATTGCAGGCTTCCCTTATCTCTATTGTCTTAAGGGTTTCTATTGTTAATTGATTCGGTTGCATGAAGCTGTGACAGCTGTGATAAGCCTTACCATTTTTACTTCCAGTTAAATATTTATAAAATGTGAATTTCACTGTATGTGGCTGGAAAGTCAGATGGAGAGCCTCTGAGTGTATTTGTTTAATTGTCTGTAGCCAAGTACAATTAGCATGTACTGTACGGGCAGTGTAATTATCCTGTCTAGTAAGCATGCAGAATTCTTCCTTGCTAGAAGATTATTTTATTATTCCCTTGGTGTAGCATGGGGCAGCAGTTGGATCCCCATGCTAAAAATGGGAAAGGAGGATGTGCATTTTGTGTATTGCATCAGCTTTCAGCAAGCTTAAAATAATGTTTTGTGCAAGAACATGTCCTTCAGCTGATTCCCTAAAGACTATTGACAAGTTTAACTTGTGTGAGCCACGCACACACACACCTCCTGCCATGTATGAGCACAGAAATAATATCATTCAGCTTATAAAATAACTCATCAATTATTATGCATTGGTCTAAATTCAGGAGGAATTTGCATTGTTTGCGTGGAAGAGAAGAGGTAGCATTAGCTTTAACTATATAGTACTCTGAATTTGATTGATTTGGCATGAGTGCTTGTCTAATTAAGTGCTTTCTGGAAAGGTTGTTTGTGTTCATCTGCATTCTTGGGTTTCTTTGTTTCCTAGGGAAGGGAATTGGAGAATGAATGTGTCATGTGAAACACTTTTCTTTTTAATGGATGTGTGTTGATGCCTTTTTTTTTTTTTTTTTGGTTTTTTTTTTTTTTTTTTGTTTTTTTTTTTTTTTTTTTTTTANAAATGAAATCATATATAGATGTTTTGGAAAGTCAAAGCTTATTGGTTACTTTGGAAATTATGCAGTCTTATTACTAATTACTGCATCTAATTATGCAGTCTGTTTACTGGGCAGGACAAAAGAAAGGAATTTGGTACAGGGTGGGGAAGAGGTGACTGTGACTGCAGTTTGCTGGTTAGGGAAGAGTGACTTTGTAAAAAAGGTATTATTATAACTTTCCCAAATTGAATGGGTGGTTGCACTTGTTGATGTTTGAATCATACATACAGCTGACATACAGCTTCTAATATTTTTTATCTAGGCAGTGGAGCAGAATGAGTCCATTTCATGGAAAGACTCACTGAGATATTTTTCATTTTAACTTACTGTAACAGGACTAATCCAAAATCATAAGTCTCTTTAATTCTGTATACTAGAGACAATCTCTTGTTTGCAACTCTTGGAGAATCAGCAATAAATGCATCCCAAATACCAATGATGCATTACTGCTTGTACTTGCTCGTAAGTTGACTAAACAACTGTAGTAATAGATGTAATATCTTGTACAGCAGAGGTGTATTTCTAGCACAGAGGTGCTTAGAAGTAACTATGCATTCCTCTTTTCTCTTTCACTGTAGAATAATATTTTTGTTCTCTGCTTTGGTGAGTTTTGTGTGTTGCCTGTGTATAGTTAATACTTAAAGAGAGAGCATGAATGGTTGTTCCAGTAGGCTAAGTAGCTATTGACCTAAATGTTTAAAGCTTATTTTGGAGGTGTGAGATGAAAGTATAACTTCCATAAATGAACTGTCAGCTTCAGTGTTTGAGACTTCTGTTTATTTTCTGCTCTGTTTCTCACTCTGAGGTTTTTTTTTTTTTTAAGGTGTAAATTAAAAGTAATGGCATCATTAAGAAGAGAAAGCAATGAAAATGTCATTCATATTGTTAAGATAGTCACAAGTTTGCTTGGGCTGTTTCTATGCATGTGTTTCCTTTGAGGCATTCATCCCTAAGGTTGGTGTGGAACATCACTGCTCATTCCAGTGCTTCTCTCATTTCTTCTAAAACAGGTGGCAACTGGCTCTAAACCATATCTGTGAAGTCCCAGTGTCCTTCTGTCTGTCCAGTGCTTACTACTGTGATCTTCATCTGGCATTTCTTGGGATGACAGAAGTGGATTTAGAAATGTGTACAAATATCTGAACTCTGACTTGAGTGACCCAGCTGTGGGAAATACACTGCAAACACGAGTTGCAGAGTAGGATTACTTTTAAAAGCATCAGTTGATAGCAGTGGTAGGTAGTGGACTGTGGAATATGTGTGCTTGAATAAACAGGATTACGTTTAACTTGGGAGAAAAAAAAAGAAGCAGCAGAATGAAATGTTTTAGAGTATGATTCTAATACTACAGAAGAGGCACAGTTGCAGGTGGTTTATTCTGCCTTGGAATTGGGGAGTGGGTAGCCGTGAAACATGTAGTCTTCACCCTCTAAAATGTTAAAAAAGAAACTAATTCTGAATAAGGTTGATATTTTTTTGTGTGTGTGTGGTGTTTTTTCATTTGCTTGTTTTTGGGGTTTTTGTTTGTTTGTTTTAAAGGAAGATGTGTGTATGCTTTCAAAACTTGCATAGAGAGCTGACATTTATGTCTGAGCATTTATAAAAGTCTGGCACATCTACCAAAGTGATTTGAGACAATGAATTGAGGGTATTTGATGGTAATTGTTTTCCTTACTTTAATAAAAATTTCAACTTGAGTGTAGTCCACAGGATAGATTCAAAATTGCAAAATAGGTTTTTGTCTCTAGATAATTAAAGGTGTCCATGTGCACAGGAGCCTGATATTACCATTATTACTCTGTTAAACTGGATTAAAACCAAATCCATATATAAATGTCCAGAGTAGAAATGATATTGCATCTAATTGGCTTTTGATATTCTCATGAACTTTACTAGTCTACAGTTAATCAAATGTTGATTCATATTTATTTAATTTTTTTTTTGTGGTTTGATTTTTATGTCAAATTATATTACAAGGGGCTTAATTACAAGCCTGTTGCTCTTTACCTCAATTTTTTAATGTATAGTGCTGGGTCTTTTAAAAATAAATAAGTAACCTTAATCTACAAAATGAATGTTCCCAGCCTTAACTAGTTACTGAAACATAGAACTATCAGAGCTATAGTTAGAGCTGTGTATCTTAGAGTTTGGGGTTCTTTTTGTTTTTGTTGGGGTTTGTTTGTTTTTGTTTATGGACATGCCATTTTCTCATACTTAATTCTGGTTAGCCATAGAATTTCAGAACTCTTAACTTGGTGTGACGCTTTTCCTTTTTTGTGTTCTGCTACTCTGTGTTTCTTACCACACTGAGTATGAAGGAGCAGTATTTTTTGCCAGTATAAGAACTGTTATATACAATCGTGCATTAAAAGGTATTCAGGGAAATTCAGCAATATGTACTTATCTGGAAAGATGAGCTAAACTGCACAACCTGCATTAACAGGTTCCTGCAGTTTTGAATGCCTGCCTTTCTTATAATGTAAGAGAGAGGCAGCTGATCGGGGTTGGCCAAGTTCTGCTACATCGATTGTAATTACCTAAACTTAGACATGCCAGCTGGGATGAGAAAAAAATTAAGTAGGTCTTCCTCTTCTATCTTCTGTCCCGTATTTAAAGTAAAAGCAGATTACCTCTGAGTCAAAAATGTTTTTAAAATCTTTTTGAGAGGAAACTAAGCCATGATGTTTGTGTTTTTTACACGTGAGAGGTTTTTCTAGACATTTTCCCAAATACAAGCTAAAGGAGTACTGCTGAAGTGATCACCCTGAGCTAATAACTCTGCCAGACAAAGCCCAGTGAATTTGTGGAGGAAGGAGCCTCATTCCTACCTGCCTACCCCTTCAGACAGGCGTGTGCCATCAACAGTTTGACTTGGGAAGCAAAGAACCTTGAATAATTAAATTTAGGTCATAAAAGTTTAAGTAACATCCGGTCTCAGAAAGGATACATATGTCTGGAGGGGGTAAAGAAAAAAAAAAAAAGACAAAAGGGAAACAGGAAGAGAGAGAAGTACACCAAGGTTGAGTCAACAGAGGCCCTTTGGAAAAGGGGAATTCAACCCAAAGGAAACCAATACAGAAAGCCATAAAATACATCAGGCAAATATATGGGAAGGAAAGCAGATGGTCTACTTTGTAATGTGTCACTTTACAAAAAGAGGAACTGAAATGGTTCCCTCTCCGATAGATAGTTAAAGGAAAAAAATACATGGGGCTGTGGAGATAAGTACTCTAATTCTGTGATGGTATCTTCTTTTGTTTGTTTGGTGGTGTAGTGATTTTTCTGTCAGTGAGAGGGAATCACTGTCACACTTTAGGATGTTGAATAAAATGGTATTCCAGCTGGTGCATTGAAACACAGTGACCTGTTGGGACCAGTTGGATATGCCAAAGAATTGTGGGAGAAGTCAGGGATGATGAGGTTGTTCTGTTCCACATGTGCTTTTTGCTGTCAGTGTGAGCATGGTAAAAGGACAAAAAGGATAAGAAAAGTTAGTTGATTGGCTAAAACTAGACAAGTTTGAGACAATACAGATTAACCTAATGAGGCAGTATGATTGAGCAACGAGGAGACAAAGAGGACAGCATGTTGGGCTAGGAGGATTTACTTTACTAGAGGCTTAATTACTGTATTAGCTTATTTAGCAAGGGGGCAGGACAAACACGAGTTTACAGATAAGAGGACCTTCATGTAGATTCAAAATCCAGAACTGGGCAGCTAAATTTTAAGTACATGGAAGAAATTAGAATGCTTTATCTTAGTGCTTGTCTCCAAGGTATCAAAAAAAAAAAAAGGGGTGGGGGAAACATATGAGACAATGGAAAGGTAGAACATCTCCTGTGAACAATGAACACTTAGCGAAGCTAAATCCAAGGAAAAGGAAATACTCCCACCCACTCTTTTTTCCTTATCCTTGTTCTCACAGAATTAGTGTTTACATTGAATAGCACATCTCTTTCAGAGGCCACTGAAGCTGAGAACTCTTCTGAGAATTCAAGTGAATTTGACATCTGTATGAGTGGCAAGTAGGAGGTGTTACAGTAAACAACATTTTGTTTTTAGCAAAGTGTAGAATTATCATAGTTTTGGGCATTGGCCAATTTCAGAGGTGTGGTTTTTAGTTTTTGTGGTTCTTCCCCCTCACCCCCTTCCAGTCTAAAGTATGTCTGAATGTGTTATCAACATAGAGAAGCAAATGCTTTCCCCTTTTCTGGTACTTGCTGTAGGATAGATTCACCAGTACTCTCACCAGATTGAATTTTTTTCTGAAGTCCAGCCCTACTACATGGACAGCTTCTGACTTCAGTGTCTGTCAGGAGTGATGGAATGAACATTCGTTTACTTCTTTTTAAAGAAAGAAACAATAAAAACAACCAACCTTCCCCCCTGCAACAAACAGACAAACGAAATCCCCAAATCAAATGCTTTGGTTTCTATCTCGTTTGACTTGTGCTTGGGAAAGTCATTAGGAACTGTTTGTCTTACGAACATACGAGTATTTCTCTCCAGTGTTTAAGAAGCTGCTGTGAGGCTGTAGCATCACTGGAGATGATGAGGCTGTTATCTCTGTGAATATAAACAGAATTAAAAAGGAATTGGTCTGGCTGGAAACTGAACTCCCTTAGTAGTTCAAGTGCTTCCATGCACTGGTGACTGTTGGAGCCGCAATGCCTTCGTCTGCCTGATTCCACCTGCTTTGCAGCCACTGCTGTCACCAGGGAAGAGACTTTTGAGGAGTTGATATCTACACCGTAGCATGAGAATTTCCATCTCAAATATGCAAATAAAAATCTGAGGGCTGAGCACAGTCTGGTGTAAGAGAGTCAGTCCTGAAGCTGTCAAATAGAGCTGTTGATTTACTTCTTTTTTTATTAAAGAGAAATGCAAGTCAGTTAAAATCAGGTTGGGCATGTTGGATCTCCTTGTCACTCCTTGAGATTTCCATCTGATCCAGTGCAGATGGTGGCTGGTGGTCATGTCTCCCTCCTGTGGCACAGGGAGCTCCATAATTCATGCTTATGAAAGAAACCTTTCTTTAAAATTTTTGATGGTCAGGTTAAATCCTACTGGTAAGCATCAAATGCGATGAAATACTTTTTCAGAGGGGCCTTAATCTTTATAATGCACTTAACAAGTATTCTTCTCTCATTCCCTGTGTGTTACCAAGCACATCTGCAAAGCAGTTTACATGCCTATTGCATTTATAGTGGATTAGTTATGGTTTTTTACCTAGAAGGGTATGTGTAAATCCTTGATGTGTGAATTGCTTCTGCAGATGTGTTCAAGTAGAAGCCCCACACTTCAAAGTCTGAATGTTATGGATGTGAAGTACCTGGGGCAAGATGAGGCCCCATGTCAGTGTTATCTCAATGGATGTTTCTGAGGCTTTCGAAAGGAGGGTGCTTTAGCTTGGACTTTCTTGCTTGGGGGAAGAAAGCTGTCTTTTATTACTGTTTGTGCTGAATTACAGGAGTTAATCATTGTTCACGTGTGTGTGTGCATTGAGAGAGAATGTGCTCACCCAAGGCAGTAAATCCAACAGTTCAAGACGTTTTCTTCTGCTTGGTGCACTCAGTGCAGTATTCAATAATGGTGTTCCTGTGTTGGGTGCTTTGAAAGCATTTTAAAATACAGTAATCACAGGTGAACAGTGTTTTACAAAAAATGCTCTTGCAATGTTTGGGTAATTGGTGTATAGTCTCTACATCAGCACAGTAAAGCTGATGTATGGTTGTACATTCTGAAATGGAATTACATCTATCAAAGCATTAGACATGACAATGCCTACATTGGTCAAAGGCAAAGTACCCCCAGGACTGACATAATTTTCTTCATTTTCACTTGGTCTTCGGTTGGCAGTATTCAGTTTGTCATAAGTGAAGGATGCAAAGGCAGGTAAGTTAAAAGGAGTTGCTGTTTTTAACCATTATGTGCTAAAGCCCATAGTAATAGTTTCCACACATCTGGTGACCTTCAGTATGAGAACATGCTGTTATCTCCCTAGTCCAGTGTCTTTTATCTAACTTCAGGCATCAGCAGCCTATTTCAAAAAGGGTGTAAAACCTCTCTGCCACACAAATGTGGGATGATCTTCCTCCTCATTCTCAATGAAGCTGTTTTATCATCCTAAAGAAGGGTGCTTTGTATCTCTTCTAAAGCTTGTGTTTATTTTCTTTATACTCTTTGTGTACCATGTCTGTTTTTAAAACCAGCTTTTCTTTGTGTTTTTTTTTATTTTATGCCTATTTTTTGTCAATGATAATCTGAATGCATTTATTGCCCTCCTGAAAAGAATAAGTGACATTTTTAAGAATGGGTGAAATCTTTGGCATTATATTCTTTAAAGGTAAATGATTTTATTAACATGAATACAACAATACTTGTAATTAAAGTACTGTTGTGTTTTTAAGAATATTGATATAGCTTATATAGCCTTAAGTTAACAAATATAAAAACACATCTTTTGCAATAGAGTTCTGAAGAAAACTGAGTCCCTGTTTAATATTTTTCTCTTATTAAAATGGTTTTGAAGGCAACATTTTCTTCTACCAAAGTCGTTAAAACAAGACATTTAATTTTATTTTGCCAAAGTAATAAAAACTAATTTTGGTTGTAATGATTGTTAAAAATTAGGTGTAATAGAGAAGAATATGAACCTATGAAATATTAATTGCTTTTTTTAAGGGTATTTTTGTTCATGTTTATTTGTGGTCAGTTAGAAGGAAGTAAGCACTTTGTTTCCTGCTAAGTGTGGAAGGCTTTAAATATATATTGCTTGGTGCTAACTTTTTTAAAGCATTACTTATGACTGACACATCCTGGTGTAATTTACTCTTCCCGCTAGTGACCTTGAAAGCATGTCTGTGCAATAATTGCTTATTGCTGGAACAAAAGATAGTTCTGTCTTTGATTTGTTTGAATTCAGGAAGCTGTGTTTGCCAAAGTAAAATCTTGGTGACGCAACTATGTAAGGTTTCAGCAGCCACACCTCTGCTAAGCAGTTTCAAGTTTTCAGTTTTAACCTTTGTTCATAGCCATAGTCCTTTTCCAGCAAAACGTCTGAGGTGGTTTGCTTTCTTCCTTTTGCGCTGGAGCTGTGCTAAAGAAATGCCAAGCTAGAAGGAAAAGCAGCAGCGAGTACTGTTGAGGTTTCCAGCCTTTCTGTGCTAAGGCAACTGGATGGTAGCAGAATAAATGGATTCTCTTCCTGATCATTGTGGTAAGGTTGACGCACAATATTCTCAAGTGTTGGATGGTGTAGATGGTGTGGGTTTTGGAGAATAGGATTTTATAATGAGCTAGCTATGCTTCATATCTGAAAAGCAGTGCAGAATGCCATCACTGAAGCTCCAGTTGCCTTCCATTGAGAAGGGATAGTGGATTCAATTAAATAGGTACTTCTTCACTGCTGTAATGCAGTTTTCAGCGTGGCTCTGAGGTATTGCATTAATATTTGTCTTTGATATTGGTGTTTAATGCAAGAACACATTTCTAATGAGCCAAACTGCTGAAAGTGCTCCCTCTAGGACTGTGTGAATCTAGTTTTCACTGCTTTATGATGAGGATTTGCCTTTCTGTAGTTATGGATTTATAAGAACCCCTTCAAAATTAATAGGTTTTGGACAGCAATTGCAGTTTTGAAGTGTATATTGCTGTTAATGTGCTGAGCTGGTCCCTGTGCGGTACCGGCTGCATATCCTGACCTCTACTCAGGACTGAGTCTCTGGTGAGTGCAACTTCTCACCATTATCAAACTGCAAGCAAGCATTTAATTACAAATTAGCTGTTTTAACTGCTTTGGGGGAAACAAAACCCCACAGTGTTTTGAAATTAAACCCTGAAGGATCAGCATTTCAAAAGCAGATCTGTCCATTTCTGCCTGGAGCCATCCATATTTATGCGCATGCATACACACATGGCTTTTAATTATCAAACACCAAAGTTTCGTATTGAGATTTCTGAAATGTGACCCTTGGATGCAAATCCTAATTTTTGTCAAGCTCCAAAGTGCTTTAACCATCATGTTTGAATGTTTTCTGAGTGTAGAGGGCTGAAATCAAGAGTCATGGTCTTGGAGAGCATTCAGAGCTTTGTTAATACTGCTCTCCAGTCAGATGAGATGCCAGGGGTCAAATCTTTGTTTACAGCAGAAGTAAATGAAGCAGTCATTTTACAAATGACTTGTGAAGAAATGATAGTAGTGGCGTGTGGAGCCTCTCCAGTCCGTTTGTTGCTGCATTTAGCTGTGCCTCATCTTTGTCCTGCCTCATTTACTGCCAAATTATGGGTCAACTCCCAAAGACCCTCACTAAAAGCAGTTTGTAATCTTCTACCGTGTTGAGTACAATACCACATTCATCATCACAGCCCACTGTTTTTGAGTTAAAATGAGCATGCAAAACTCGTCATTTACAAAAATAGACTTATTTTCCTCCCTTTTAACTTGCTAATATTCTTGTGTTTCTTACTCTTCTTTGCCTGCTTTCTGACAGGACTTCCAGAGCTAATCAGCACCACTTCTTTCCTAAGTCTCTTGGAGGTGCTGGTGAACGATTCAGGCGTATTCTGTACCTTGAGAAACTAAACTGTACTTTCCACTAGGCACAGACTAGGAAAATGAGCTTTCAAGCCCAGTTTTTTTTCATGGGCACCACTTTCCAACCAATGCAATGGTCACCAAATACTGAAACACTTTTTTTTTTTTTAATTCAAGATTCTAATATGGCTACTAAAGTATTCAGTGTGGCTTTTCATTAGGGAAAAAAGTACATTTCCTCATTGAATACATTTTCAGCCATTGATATATGCAGACTTGCCTGCTGCCTGCTACAAATAAACATTATCTATGTTCAGTGTGGTCTGACTAGGAGACTGAGTATCTGCAGAGAGAATAGCTGCAGCATTATTTGAAGTAAAGTTATGAGAGACACAAGATACCTGAGAGATCCAGATGCTCAAGAGCAGTTTCTTCTTAATGATAGATAAAAGAAAACTCTGTGTGCCTCAGAAGAAGTTGGGGAATGTAATTCCATCAGGAATTGGGATAGTTGTTCAAGTGTTTGACATGTATTGAAAGTTTCCTGGAACAAATTTTTTTCTTGTCTCTGTAATATGCAGGCTTCAGATGGAAATGAATTTTAAAAAGCTTGCTGGAGAAGGTAAGAGGTATACAACAGCTGTTATAGATGAAAAAGGTCTTTCAGCTTCCAGGATTGACTAACTGTTGCCTTCCCCTTGGGCCACAAAGCAAGTGGTGAATGCTAAAGTAATGTGAAAATGGGATGGTAAAAGACTTGGAAAAAACATGAAATAATCTAATTTAAGAATGTTTTAATTGAGGCTTGGTCTTCTGGCTGCATTTAGATATAAATGATACCCATTCATTTGGTGTGTGATAACCTCTGAGAAAGGGCTGGGCCGTGCACTGAGATTTTTGTGCTTTGTTAGGAAATACGTAAAATTAAGAGTGTTGATAATTGAGTACTTAAAGTTATTCTATGCAGAGATGAACCTTTTACTTGAAGACAGATTTACGTGATATTCACAGCTCATAAATCATTCTTGCATTGCCTCCCTGCTAGACTATTGGCAGCAGAAGGCATTTCTCAAAATATGCCTGTTTTCAATTAGCTCAAGGAAAATTCTCTACTTACGGAAAGAACATCCATCCCCATTACCTGCTCCAGGAATTAACACCCAAATACCTTTGCATGAAGATTACCAAAGCTTAGTGTGTGTAAGTAATGATTAGGGCTGATTTTTAAATAGGGGAGGATAGGAAGATTTAACCCAACTGCCTTTGAAATGTTTCTAATCCTGAGATTCAGAGTTGTGATAGGTTGTGGAACAGATTCTCAGAAATGGAGAAGAGCAGCCCAAAGCATTTTGGGCGTGGAAGGCAGGAGGATTTGAGAGAGCCAGAGTGGTGTGAGCTGGAGCTGGTCAGACTCTGGTTCAGGGGGGTAATGGAAAGGCAGGATGCTGCCTCGCTCACCCAAGTTGCTCTGCTCTGCTGGGCAATTGTGCTATTTGTTGTTTTTCCTCTTCAGCAGCAGTTTTCTGTGCCCTCTGTGTACAGCCTTCCCCCGTTTTGTCTCTGGGCTGAGGCAATTGAGAGCTTCTTAGTTCTGTTTTATTATGTCTTCTCAGAACAGCCTTCAGACACCCTTGCCTTGCGCTTGCAATTTGCCCACTTCATTGTGCTTTGGTTAAGAAAGGTGCTTGTGTCCATGCAATTACAGATCCCTGCAAAACACAGTTTGTTCTGTGCTCTCAGGGTATTTCTTGCATGGCGAGTTCCACCTCTCCTACATCGCCTTTGTCCTCTTAACTGAAGAAAAGGCAAAGGACACTGCCAACTTTCACAAAAAGCTTATTTTCTTCCAAGGAGAATTGAAATAGTTCTAGTCTGTGTCTTTTTCTATTGAAAACCAGATTTGTGTGAACTGGCATAGTTGGAATGAACAATGTCCCATTAATGTGGTCGATCCAAAATCCCTTTTTGAAGGCAAAATGGGTGATCTTGATTTTATGTGAGATTGCCAAAGTAAATGTCACTTGAAGTCATTGGCTTGCACTTGGCTGGAACAATATACCTGGCTTTTAAATAAAGCTTTTTTCTCACTGCCTGATCGTGGGTGAAGAGCTAATTTTATTCTGTTTTGCTGCTAGTGAGTGGATTTCTAAGGTACTGAGTTAATTAGAACAACTCTTCTCTGTTTTTTCCAGGGAAAGAAGCGTTTACTTCAGCACGTACATTTCAATGTGTGAAATGACAGAGACAATGTTTCTAGGAGCATCTTGTCAGCTCCTCTGGTGGGGAGGGCAGGTTTCTTGAGAGCATATGTGTGTGTGTATATACATTTAGAGAATCTGTGTGAACATATGTCTGCTGCTTCTACAAAGTGAACATTTCCATAAATTAATATTGTTACAAGTGTCTAGATTAAAATGATGCTGGTGTGTATTTGGGCTGATAGGGCAATGCTGGGCATCTAATAATTTAAGTAGTCACCTTTTCATTGTGGTCAAAAGAAGTGGATCATTTTACAAAGTGTGTACAAGGAGGAAAATGTACTCTGTGGCATTGAGACTGTGCCACATGGTTCTGCTACTTATGATGAACTGGGGCTTGGTGCTCAGGCACACGAAGGACAATGCTAGGGAAATGCTTTATATATCCTCTATATTGGGAAATGTTGACGTTTCTGTTAATAGTATGTAAGTTTGTGTTTACGGGACTAGAAAAGCACTTCAGAGATCTTCCCAGTTTGTGACCATGTCAGTACAAACCTGGGCTTTTATTAAAGACTTAGTGGACAGTTCTGAAGTGGCTGTAGTTTATCTCGTCCAGAAGTGCTCAACAGGAAGATCTCTTCTGCTCCATATACCTGTTCAGGGATCTTTGTCTGCTGGCATTCCATGTGTCAAGATGCAAAATGTTCTTGAGTAAAATTAAAAAGAAACTGACTCTGGGTTGAATTCAATATTTGGAGGAACAGCATCTTTTTATCATATTTTTCAGCTGGAAGGTGAGAATGGGAGAGAGGGAGAATAGCCTTGGCCATGCTAAGCTGACCTGTGTGATGAGTCAAGGGGTAGCAAGTACCATTTTGTCCCCACTTTTTGAAATTTTTTATTAAATATATCTGTGGTCTCAGGATTTTGAAGGCTCAAGGAAACTAATGCCCAGTTTTTATGAATTCATGCAGTAGATGCCTATCCCTTTACTGTAGGGCTTCTGGAAAATGTCATTTCTCCTTTACTTGCATAATAAATTTTTAAAAATTTAAAAAGATAATTTATTACTTAGCTATAGGTTCTGTGCTTTAATAAGAATAATATGCTTGCCTTTTACAAATGCTTTTATGGTCTTGACTGTTGCATCCCATGGTGAAACCTTTCACTTGAAAATCTTCAACTTCCAAAAGCCCACAAGGTGAGACAAGAATAGGAAGAGAGTATTTTAAGGTGAGACCGTACTTTTTTCTTTATAATAGTACTTAAAAAATATATATAATACACATAAA
>VXBC01006468.1:777093-926440 GCA_013399945.1 Ploceus nigricollis
TGAGACTGTACTTTTTTCTTTATAATAGTACTTAAAATATATATATAATACACATAAAAATGTGCATATATTATATATACACAGATACATGTAAATGTATATATTTATTTAAAAATACAAATATTTATATATGTGACTTTTTTGCCAGCTTACTTCAGTGACAAGAATGCTTTTTGTTTATGTTAAACCATTTTTGTAAAACATGAAGAGAAGCTGCATTAAGGTTGCCTCTAGCNCTGTTTAACGTAGTCAAAGACTAGTATGTGCCAAATACAGAAAAGCAAGAAAACTGCCCTTAATTATTGAGGGCTTATGTATTTAAGAAGGGGGAAGGTGAATAAAAGGAAAGAAAAAATCTTGTTTGATTGTTTTTTTCCAGTCCTGACTGATCGAATCTCTGTTGCATATGTAATTTGTGAAAAAGAAGTAATCCTAATGGGCTGTTGGGTCATTGGTTTATGGGCCTGGCTCCAGGAAACCTTGGAGGGAATAATTTAGTTAAAACGATGACACTAATCAGGCTGAGAGGGAGATGCTCAGCAGTTGCACTAATAGGATGTTGACTCTTGTCAATACTGTCTCCCAAGTCCACGAAGTGGCGGCTTCCTGGTGTTACTTGGCTTTCCTAGGTGGCACGTGAGAGCTCTGGCTGAGCCTTCTTTTTGTCTGGGCTGGCTGTGTTTGCCAGGAGCCAAGGACCTGTGCATCCCCCAGGGCTCAGGCTGGAAGGCAGAGGGTCCTCACTGAGATTTCTGGATTTGAGGTGGTGCTTTTTGAAACTCAATTTCCTTAATTCTGTCTGCCAAATCCATCAGTTGAAGGATGCTCCATTATGTTGGTGGAAGAAATGGTGGGAATGCTGGCTTAGATTTTATATGTCACCATACTTGAACAGTGGTGGTAATAAACCCCATATTTAGCCCCTTACATCTAAAGAAAACAATTTATATATTGGTTTTCTGTGAAAGCTTTCAGGGTATCAAGTGAATTTCTCTTCTTACTGCTATGTGAAACCAACAGCTTTGTTCAGGATGAGATTTTTTTGGGGGGGGCAGGGGGGCTGGGGTTTGTGTAATTATCACATTTGCTTTTGCCTACATACAGAATTAACTTATCTTAGTATATTTTTAAAGCTGGTTTATAGCAGATAGAACATACTGACATGCTGTCCAAAATAACCACATGTTCCTTTGAAGAAAGAAAACAAAGTAAAGGACAAAGTTCTTGTTAGCGAGTCTAACTGCTTTCTTATAAGGCAGAGAAAGCTGGTTAGAGAAAAATACTGCTCTGAAGAGTTTTGATTAGGTTGTATATTGTCCTTATTTATGCCTTTCCTAATAAAAAACCAGCAACGTAGCACCACTGCTCTGCAAGTAAAGTTCTGTGAAACATTTTTAGTGCTTCTATTAAAAGGCAAGGAAAAAAGAAAAACTAATTCCTGCAGTCAGAAAGTCTTGAGGTTTTTTTAAGCTCTGTGTCCTACACAGCTACTTTTTCTTTGTGTGATTGTTTACTTTATCAGGTTTTGAACAGTAGAAATGTGACCTGCAAGCAAGCAACACTTGAACATAAACTGAAATATAAGAGGATATTAACTCTAGCACTGTACTTTCAGGTTCTTATATGCACATGCTATCTTTTCCTATATTGCCAGAGCTTTTCAGTGAGGTTTAAACCACATCATTCATAGGATGTGGAAAGAATAAGAAAATTTAAAAAAAACCTGAAGAAGTGTTAATATAACTTTTGCCCTTTCAGTTTGGTTTTTGTTTGTTGTTTTTTTGTGGTGTGGTTTTTTTCATTTTAAATGGCTGTGGACCTGCCATATAGCAGGGATAAAAGTCATAATCAGTTGCTCAAATCAAAAGTCCTTTCCTCCTTTCATAGCTCATCTTGCTGCTATAGATTTGGGAGTAGGCTGCTGCTTTTTCAGTGGGGCATGTTTGCCAGTTGGAGAAGGCAACTTTTTTCAAAGGTAATTAGTCCAAAGTGTTATAAGATATGGCAAGCTGAACTTGTGTTTAAAAAAAAGCCAAGAAAGGCTGCAGAAAGGGGGATGGGGCGAAGATGGCTGGTTTGCCAGGATAGTGTCATGCTTTCAACTAAAGTGAGAGACTTGAGGTATGACACATGCAAAGTCATATGTAAATTTGCTGAAAACAAATTATTTTGGGCATGCATGCGGTTGCTGTTGGAGTATCAGAGATATCCTATTTAGGTTTTAATGCCTGCTTTACCCAGAATATTAAAGCAAGTAACAGCCTATATTCATATCTTAACAATTTAATGATTAAAAATAAACTTTAAATGTACTGCATTCTGTATTACACCCGGTGCAGGTAGTCTTGTGTGCTGGATGCCTTGCAAACTTGGGAAGAGAACAAAAGGCATCATGAGGCATTTCTAATCAAAGAAATACAAATGATATGTACATTTTGTTGATATTCCAGGAGAGTTAAACAAACCAAAGGATGTTGCCTGTAAAATGGGATTGAAGTTCCCTTTCCAACATTAGGGTTTGTGTCTGTGAGCTCTTAGATTGTGTGAGCCTGTTTTTCAGTGGAGTAAGCTGGAGAGAATTTCAGTTTAATTTTGAAAATCTATTTGAGTTTGAAACGCAAACCTAAATAAACATTTCCGTTTTTTCTTTAAGCGCTGAGATTTTTAGCAGTGGGGAACTTCTTGTCAAAATGCTTAATGCATACCTTGTAATGGAAATTGTGGGAGAATGTGAATAGAACAGAAATAGACCCAGCGTTTATCTGATAGTTCAACACAAAGTAAATATTGAGATTTGTTTCTTCTCTTGTAATGGACTATTAAAGTACAGCTGACTTGGGAATGGAGGGCTGAAGGGGACAATTTCCCCAAACAGTTGTTTTAAAAAAAGAAAAGTTGAAATCTAGATGGGCCTGTTGCTCCCATTCCCTGTGTGTTCTAACACATCAAAAGCCTTTATAAAATGACAAAGTGTGAATAAAGCATAGTGTGCCCTAGGGAGGCAGCAGAAAAGTTCAGAGACATTTTTTCTACCTCTCTGTTATAGCAGGAAATGTAGTAAATGTAAATGCCTGGCTGAGTGGAGGAGCACACCATACCTGAGCTACAAAAGTCCCACCCAGGAAAAATTCACTCAAGCAGTAGTGAATATATAAATGAGGTGCTGTGCAGACCCTGCTGAAGTTTGTTGTCGAGTTTATTGAAGTACAGCTTGCCAGTCCAGATGGAGTAATACCTCAAGCTTTGGGGCAGTGGGAGTCCTTCCACCATCCTGTGCTTCCCATTCACCCCCTTCCTTTTCCTGAGCTCCATCCTGCCTTACAAAAACATACCTGCAGAGCTCTGTTGCTTTCAGCTCTTAATTGCTAAGCTAGAGGATCCCAAGTGCTTTAGCATCCCTTATAAACCAGATTTTTTTTCTGTGCTCTGTTTTCTGAGTTGTCTTGTCTGCACCTTTTTCAGGTAAATTGGTTTTGGGAAAGGCAGGTGGTTTGGTTTTCTTTTGATTTGGTAGCCACAACTATATGTGTAAAACTACAAGTAGTGGTTTGCCAACACCTTGTATAATTGATAATTCTGGTTTTCTGTTGAAAATAGGCATTTATTGTTTGTGTGTGTAGAAGTACTGCAAAGCATCAGTCTCAAACAGCAGTTGATGCTCTGATGGCTCCCTTCTCCCCCTCATCTCTGTTACTGGATCATTGCAGAAGTTATTATTCAGAGTTGCCTTTCACTTCATGTGTTTAAATTTCATTGCACTGGTGTTGCACCAGCTAGCCCAAAGGACTGTCCAGCTTCTGAGAGATGCCTTTGGGAACAGCTAATTCTCCAAACTTTGGTCTCCCAGAAGTCATTATTGTATACCTGCTTTTTTTTATGGTTATTTATGTAACTTACACATAGCCCTGATGTCACAAAACCTAAGGAACACAAATCTTCTCTTTGTTTGGATATCTTATCTCTCTCTTGCCTGTCTTTAAACCAGTGCTTCATTAATCTTTAAAATGTTATATGTCTATATCTTAAATACTACTGTTTATCGCATCAGTTCTTGCTTTAATTCTGGATTAAGTTCACTGCTGTAAGCTCTTTGGTTCCTTTTTTGAGGAATAAATTACTCAGGTAAAATGAAATTTGCCTTGTCTTCATTTCACTGCTCAATTGCATTTCTCTGATTTCTTTTGTTCAGATCTTGTCTTATCAAGGTCATGCTTTTGCACTTGTAGCACCAAGGTTGATCTTCCTTCTCCCAAATGACTTCCTTTCCCCCTCCTTCTTGCGGTGATTTTTGGCGTATCTGTCGCTGTTGTGAGTGCCAATTATTTCAGTATTGTGGAATGGAGATTATCCAGATCCCCTTATTTCTTTATTTTTTGTCTCCACACTGTATGTGGCAATACCCATTACCCTCTCCTCATTTTCAGTGGGTCATTTTGTTGTCTTTATAGAAATGGAAGGCAAAACATTTTTTTTGGTGTTTGTTCCAGGTTGGTTTTTTTCCTAAATGATCTCTTACACCTCAGTGTGTAGTAACTGTCTTTCTCCCCCTCCTTTGAAGCTGCAGTGCATAGGAACAGCGATACCCCAGGATTTCTGCTGGATGGTTCAGCTCAAGCAGCCTCCCAGTTGGCTTTACTCTTCTGTTGGCGCCCTGTAACCTCTAAAACATGCTTTTCTTTCTCAAGCTTTTGTTTAGTTATGGAAAGAAAAAGGTTTCCTGCTTATTTTTAGCATCACGGGTCAGGTTTTTATTCATCCAGGTAGTCTGGGTTCCTCAACAGATTTGTTCCTTAGCTTGGAAAAGAAACAGAATATTTTCTGCCAGACTGTTTGACCGTGTCTCTGGGAAGTGGTCAGGAATGGTCAGGAGTGGGTTGTGATTGCTTGAGCTGCCGGTCATCTCTCCTGTCCACCAGCAGGAGATGACTGGGACAGCATCCCTGCTGACCTGTGTCTGATCATGACCACTGACCCAAGGAATCCTTCAACTCTTATGTCCTTGCCACTGCTATTGTCCATGTTTGTTTGGGTTTTTCAAAAAATAAAATATGTCAATTTCTCAGGAGTTCACCCTTCCCTTTACATTTTATGAGAGAGAATCTGTGGACCACAGGTATAAATCTCTGTAGGATCCCAGCTGCTCTCCAAAGTGATAATTGTCAGAAGTCTGTTATGTTTCAGTATTTCTCTTCCTTTCTTTCTTTCTTTTCCCTCATCCACTACTCTACCTAGCAATTTTGGCCTTTGTGTGTGAGTATTGGCCACCTCTCAAAGGTTATGTTTCTCTTAGCCTACTTCTTGTGTTTCATAATGGGGCAAAGACTTGTTTTCTTGCGAGGCTAATGCTTTTCCTTTTGAGTCTCTGCATTGTCAGCTGTGGCAGGACACTCTGGTGCTAGCATGTGGAAAACAATGCATCATGCAAGAGAAATGTGTGGCCGAATTATTTGTATGTGTGTGTTTATGAAAAACAACCTTTTCTGCAGGAGACTGTTACTTTAGGACTGAAGGCTGCGTGGGAGAGCTGAAATTGCTGGAAACATGTTTATAGGGGAAATTCTGGCAGGTTTTTAACTGCCATACGAGGAATGTGGCTGTCTGAAAACAAGAATCTGTATGATTCTTTTTCCAGATGTGATCCCTTTACCTTTAATTGGAATTTTAGCATATGAGAAAGTTTCGGAATAGAAAGACTGATATAAAGTGTCTGATGACACCAATTATTGGCTCAGGTTGTTTTCTAATTCCATGTGCACAGTAATGCGTCTGCTTGAAGATGCTTGTGCTGTATAGGCAAGTGTTCATGGTTCCTCCCTGTGGAAGTGGGATGTTAATGGTGATGTGAAACTCTGTAAGCTCTGGGTGGTTCCTCCCTCTAAAAGAGTGAGGATAGATGTTAATGGTGATGTGAAACCTTCTAAGCTTTGAATGGTTAAATTTTAATTGTATGTCTGGACCAGCTTCATATATTGTTGTACTGTTGAGATTCCTCCTTTCATTTAATTGCCCAGACCCTCTTCCGTGCTTGCTGGGTTTTTGTGGCTTTGTTCTGTGTGTTTGCTTTCTTTTTCCCCCTTTCCTCTTGCTTTTTTCTCTGCTTTTTTCCCTTTTTCTTTCCCCCTAATTTTTGTTTGATTAGGTTTTGTTTATTTGTTTGTTTTTTTAGCTTTACTTAAGCTCCAGAAGGGGAAGACGTCATCCGGTCTGCTAGTTATGGGTCTGTAGGCGAGGGTGTGCAGAGGGTNTTTGTGGCTTTGTTCTGTGTGTTTGCTTTCTTTTTCCCCCTTTCCTCTTGCTTTTTTCTCTGCTTTTTTCCCTTTTTCTTTCCCCCTAATTTTTGTTTGTTTGATTAGGTTTTGTTTATTTGTTTGTTTTTTTAGCTTTACTTAAGCTCCAGAAGGGGAAGACGTCATCCGGTCTGCTAGTTATGGGTCTGTAGGCGAGGGTGTGCAGAGGGTGGAGGGTCTTTGTTTTTGGTTGGTTGGTTGGTTTTTTTTGAGGTTTTTGTTTGTTTGTTTGTTTGTTTGCTTGTTTTTATTCTGATGAGGAGAAATGGGCAGAGGGAAAACATTAGCAAGTAGTGATGCCTGGCAGGGGTTGATTACATTTGAAATAACTGGTTGTGATTTATGTTGTTTAGTTTTCAATGAGAAGGAAGAGGAAGTGGGACACATCCTGTCTAACAACTTCTTTTAATGCTCCACGATTTATCTTTGCAGCATGTGCAGTAAGACTGTTCAGGTTATTTTCTATGTGAAAAATGTTCAGGACTGTCAGCTGTTGAGAATTCTGCCTAATGTTGTCTGTAGATTTTAGTATTCAGGTAGCCCCAGGTATATTGTTGCTGCTGCTTCCTTAACAGGTGAGCATGCTTTTAATGTTAATGTAATCTCCCTATGCCAGAGAAAGAATCTCAAAAGTTTTGAACCCCAAACCAACTCATTAATAAATATAATTTTATTGTCTCACTTGACACAGTAATTCCTTTCCTTTATGGTCACTGAACAGGTGTAGCCCATGTTGTAACTCAGTAGAATTTTGCAGTAATCACCTCCTATCTTGGTGCTGCTTTGTCCTTTATGACCCTCAGTGAGCTGCTCTGAGGGGCCAGGTCAGTGCCTGGCTCTGTGGGTCATGGGTGCAGGTTTGCATAGAGATAAATCAATCTTCAAGGCCACTTTTTGGTCCTCTGTGCAGGTGGGATCTTGTTTGCTCTTATCACTAAGGAGCCTGCTCAACCCCACAAGCAGGTTCTTTTTAAGATGAATTCATGTTGAGATCTAGGGAGTTTTGTAATCAGGTCCTGTTTTATCAAGAAAGGGAGCCTTTAGCCTTTATTTGGAGAAGTGCAAATCTTGTTGAGTTCTATTATTTGCCACTTGACAAGAGAAGGATTACTTGCCAGATCTTTCAACTCTGTTTTTTGACTAAGGAAGAGAGAAAAACAAGATATAAGGATTTGAAATAAATGTTTTTAATCTTTGCTGTTCCAGGAGTAGGTTTCACTTTTGTCAAGGTCCTTTTGGAGAGTGAAATGAAGTGTAAATTTTAAATCTTTTTTTCAGTCTTTTTGATGTGCAGGTGGGACTGGAATTGTGTATGTTGCGAAAAATCCTGGACTAAGCTTATTTGTTTCTAGGCAGAAATACTAGGAGAAATTTACTAGATTAAAAAGTAAAAAAATGTTCTTTCATGTAAGCACCTCTTTTAGCATAGTAAGAGCCTCAAAACAGTTCCTGTCGTCAACAGTTCATGATTTAAATAGGCAAGAAAAGCAAAAACAGGATAAAAGGAAATATTGAAAGGAAATGAAGGTATTTTGTTTGCCATCTGTTCTCTCCTCTTTGCTAACATCCCCTAAATTTTGTTTCCTGCCTGGTCCTTAGTGTCAAACATGCCAATATGACACCTTCTCTATTCCCAGACCTGTGGAATTAGCACCTTTGTGCATATTGTCAAAGAGGAGTAAACAGTTTTAATGCCATTTTTTAAATTCCTGGAGGAATTTGGAAATAGACCCTTTGTGCAAGGAATTTGTGGCTTTTCCTTCCATGGAGGTTGTCCTTGCTTTGGAGACACCATGGGGCTGGTGTGTCATTCATGTCTGGCACAGAGATGGAAGCAGCTCTTGTTTTGGCAGGAAAATCAGTGCAGCCAAGGGTGCCTTGGGGGGCCTTGGTCAGTGCAGGCTTTGGGAAATTAAATACTGGCTGAAGCAAGGAAATCCATCCCATCACTAGGAGGGTTTGCAGGGTGGTCTATGTTCATGTGGCTTATGTGTTGGTTTTCACTTTGTGTGTCTGGAATCCTGTTGTGGACCTCTGATTTGTTCAGCATGGCTAATAAATTGCTACCTTGCTGGATTTTCCAGTGGATTGGAAAATTGACTCTTATTTTGGAAAAATCCCATGAGTTTATGCTTTACTTCTTTGCTTTCAATATCTACAAAGGAGTTACAAAAGTGAAATGGGCACAAAATTTCAGCTTACATCTGGAAGAATGAATAGAAGCAAAAAATACGCAGTCTTGTCTGGCTTAAACTGGAACTTTAGGAATTGATAATTCAGACATGTGGATTTGCTGTCATTGTGCAGCCCCTCCTAAATGTGCTGGGAATAATCCAGCAATGTCAGCAATGCCTAGAGCAAGGTATGTGGTTATTTTTTTATGAACTTAAAATTTGCTCATCTTTGTGAAGGTTGGAAAGGCAAACTCATAATTCTTTTTTTATTGCTTATGTGTTTTGAGGTGACTTTGGTACCACACATGCCCGTGTATATCACTGCAGGTTATTTTTCAGAACAGCACATGCTTCAGTCCTTTCTGATACAGCCACTTGCAATTCAGACAGGTTAAACAGAAAAGAGTTTTAAAGACTTTCTGCTTAATGCTCCAGTGCAATTAAATCCTGGCTTTGTTTGTAGAAGATAGGATCAGCATGCATTGGAACAATTGATATGACCCATAAAAATAAGAGGCTTTTGTTCATTTTTGTCATGAATTCTCAAGTAAGCCAGAGTGAAGTGAACATTACCGAGAGATGCATATCCAGGAGTTGAACCTCCTGGCAGAGGAGGCTTTGTACAGCTCCTGATGTGTTGGTGGGTTTTTTTGGTTTGGGGTCTTTTGTTTTTTTGTGTTTTTACATCATCAGCTCTACTGCTAATGGATATGATTTCATCGGGGATGTTTTAACAGTTTGGTATTCTTTAAGGCCATGCTTGATGAAGCTGTGAAATATAAGGAAGAGAATTTGTGTGTTTGTTTAGCAAAACTGGAAATTTAGCAGCCCTCAAAGTTGGAAAAGGAAAAAGCATGAAGATCAGACATATGTGTGGGGGAAGTATCCTGAATTAACTGACACAAGGTCAAAAAAATTGCCCTTTTCCCAGTAAGCTGGGTTCTGAGATTGTCTTCAGAACACAGTTTAAACAAAGATAGTTAATTTAACCTGATGCTGTCTGGCTGCCCTGTTCAAACTGCATCTCTGTGAACAGATCCTGCTACCTAGTGGCTCTGCCCAGCAGACAACCTCACTCACCTAGGGGAGGCTTTGCTCTGCTTCAGCTACACCAAATATTGAATATACTTTTGCAGTTGTAGAATAAACTCCCACCACCACCTCTCAACAGGAGGCTGAGATTCCTCCCCTACTCCTTCTCTTTTAGCAACAGATCATTTTAAAACCAAATCCAGTACTGTACTCTAAAACAGGTTTTTTTTCTGTAATTCAGTTTAGTCAGCATACTACTGGGTTTGTCATCTTTATGAATTTATTAAACTTTTCTTTTTCTCCTGGAAAAACAGTACGGGAAATTAAAGTACTAGAATAATTTGCAAAAGCAATTTTTTAAACTGATGGAGTACCAATATTAATAGCCATCCTTTTTACAAAAGTAGCTCTGATACTCAGTCACTGGGAACATGATGCCATATATGAAGCAGTGAAAGCATCATTTAATATTTAATATAGCCCAAGTTGTCCAAATGCTATTAGGGTGTGTTTTTGATAAAATGTTGTTTTTCTAAATACTTTTGTAGCTAGGAGGATACCTACTGTAATCACTTGTTGAAATTTGCCATGTTATGTTAAATTGTATCAGAGCGTAAGGCATAATAGTCTGGAGGTGAGTCCTGGTTCCCTCTTCAGTCAGCTGGAGCTTCTGCCAGGTTTTTAGCCTGTCCCCCACCTCACTTATGAGGTGGTCTGTGTTCAGAGCTGTGCCCCTCTTCCTCACAGTGCACAGCTGCCAGCTAGGGTCCTCCCTGCTAAATTGTGCAGTAGGATCTAAAACTTTCTTACCAAATCGAATCTTCCGAGAGTGAATCCAGTTTAAACTGCTGATTTGCTAATGATCTAAACGAAACTCCTGACTCAGAGGTTTGTGCCAAGTACGTGCTATTTCCACTCATAATCCTTTTAGTGGAGAGTGGTACCTTGCAAGCAGTTATCTGCAAATGTTTTCTGGCCTGTTTTCAGGAGTGGTTGGCTCCATTCCCACAGCCGCTGCCTGACTCCATCCTGTCTGCAGGAGAGTGGACCTGTGCTGAAAAGCCACTCTGCTGTCCCCACCTGCATCAAGGTGCTCTACACCACATATGTGTGCATGGGGTACAGGCAGCCCAAGGTATTGCTTTGAGTTGTGTTCTTGTAGGCTGGAGGGCTTCATGGAAATAAACAGCTGTTTAACATTTAAACATTATTGTGACTATAGATTAATGCTATTTTTATTTTTTAAAAAGTAATTTCTTTAAGTAGACCAAATGCTCATCATATGTTGATGTTTACATGTGATGTCCTTGCTCAGTGGTCTCAGATGTAGCATAATTGCAGACCACTTTGTGTGGCTCTTCAGGTGGGTGATTAAGGTTGGATTAAAAATTCAGCTTACTGTTTGCTGGTACATTTCTTCCAATGTTCCTTCCTATCCTGCCTAAGAATAACAATTGGTTTGTAAATGAGAAAAGGAAGGAGACAATGTGAATAAGCCATGTTCTCTCATGTGCTTTTTAATGCCATAGATCTGATTTCATCAGTGAAAACAGTAAGATGCTTCCTCCAAATTACTGGTTAATTTAATTCTCGTCTTTCCACTTCTCCCCACGTCCCTCCAATGCACATATCCTCTATGGGCTTTGAGGATGCTGCAAGAACAAACTTGATTTCATCTGATTGCAGGTATGCTTGAAAACCTGTAATTTGCCTTAATGGAAGGTAGGGCTGACCTCTTGATAGCAATGAAGCGGATAAAATCAGTTGCCTGATTACCCATCAAATGAGTTACTCATTAAATCAAGTAATTCTCCTGTGGTGAGACAAAATGAGTGATTTGAATTCTGTCAAGAGCTTAGCAAAGAAAAACACTGAGGTATAAATCTTCTGTTAAGAAAAATCTTGAGAGATATGAAGTATAGTTATTTGCAGTCCTCAACTGCTCTCTCTTTACTTTGTTTTAAAGGAGCTGGGAGGAGCTTCCTCCTTGTGAGCCACCTTGCAGGGTGACAGACCTTCAACACGGTGGTTTTGAGGGTTAGTTCTGCAATACAAATGTGTCTATGTAAGTTTGTTATATATCTGAGCTATATAAGTGTAGGAAAGCTGCACAAGTGACTTGCAGAATTCATTAATTCCTGGTTGCTTTGGTAAAATTTTACACTTTATTTTTGTAGGGGGTGGCAGAATACTGAGCAATTCGACAGAATAGTGAAAAACTGTGCATTTGATGGGGAAGAATGTGCTTCAGATCTGTTACATTGCCAGTGGGATGCATCCTCAAATGATGCCTAAAGAAACATGCAACATTTAGTGAAAATTTCAGGAATGAGGACTGGAGTTTTCTCGGTATTTAAGCCAATCTTCTCATTGCTATCTAATACCATTCCTTTTGTTCTGACGTCCTTCAGTATAATTTGGTAATGCATGCTTTCCTGTAGAAGCCTTCATTTGTGTTGGAAAAACTCTCAAAAACAAACAGCCCAACAAATCAACACACATTCATGCTGTAGGTACAGACCATGGAGAAATAGAATAAAATGTCTAGAATTGCAGGTTTGTTACTTTCAAGCAGATTTTCCCGTGGGCTGTGTTAATATACTAAGTCACTAGCAGTTGGTTGAAGGAAATAGCTAAGTCTTCCTGTTTATAGAGGTAGCAGGCAAAAACATTGCTACTAAATAAAACTTGCACTGAAATTGTAACATTGTCTGGTGCTCAGTGTCCTATAAGTTTCTGTGGTGATTACAGGCTTGCAGATCAATAAATCACTGTTACCGTTTGTCTTCTTACCTTGTTTTGACTAAAACTTCTTGAACATCATATAAATTCTTTTGGTCTGAGGACAGAAAAAAAGAGCAAAGTGCATTTTTTTGGGAACTTGTGTATTGGACTGAATAATTCAATGGTCAGATGTGACCTCTGGTGTGTATTATTTGAAAAAAAATATTTGTTAACTAATTTAGATCATTTTACTAAGGTTTGGACATCTTTTGTATCTCAAGACTGTCTTGAGGTCAAGTGTCACTTACTTTAAAAATTTGGAATACTAAAGAGCATCATAGACTGTAAATGTAATGATGCTTTATTATGTCCATAATTTAAAATCTGTGTAACCATGTGCATTTAAGAATTCTGTAATTCTCCATTTGGTTTTGTGGAGTGCTTTCAACATGGCACAAGCTGATACAAAAGAAAGTATTTGCAGTCCATTTCGTAGCTTATATGTATTTCAAATGGAAGTTGTATGTTCAGAACTTAGTGTTAGAAAAGAAACACACACAATCCCCGAAACTTGGATTAAAAGAGGCTGTGGGTAAAGGTGTTTGTCAAGCTTCTGCCTAAAAATCTTGTGGTAGAATTGTGCTCATTACTCCCCTGTGAGGAAAGGCTAAATGATGTGGGTTTGTTCAGCATGGAAATGAGAAAATTTTGGTGTGACATAATTGTAGCCTTCCAGTAACTGAAGGGAGCCTACAAGAACAATGGAGAGAGACTTTTTACAAGAGCCAGTAGTGACAGAAAAAGGGGGAATGGATTCAAATTGAGAGTAGGTGTAGATTCGGTATTAGGATGAAATTTTTCACTGTGAGAGTGGTGAGGCACTTGCACAGGTTGCCCAGAGAAGTTGTGGATGTCCCATCCCTAGAAGTGTCCAAGGCCAGGTTGGATGGACCTGTGAGGAACCTGGTCTAGTGGAAGGTGTCCCTGCCCATGGCAGGGGGTGGAACTAAGTGAACTTCAAAGTCCCTTCAAACCCAGACCATTCTGTGATTTATTGTGTAAACCTGCATGTTAGCAGCTAGTTAGATGAATACTGTGAACTTCATACTATTGCATATTTAAAAAAAAATGCAAATGCTTCTGTAGTCTGTATTAAAAAAAAAAGTCAGGGCATGAAAATATTTTTTTATTTTAGTTTACTTTATATGCAAATATATAGAATTTATTCCTTATCCTAAGATGCTGGGAGCTTAGAGCAGTCAGTACTGTTGTGTCTTTTGCTAGCAAAGAAGTTGCTTTTAGTTGTAGCCCTATGACCCCTAGTATTCTATTCACTTAGTTCATGAACTTTATCCTTCTCAAGGAACAGATGGGTAAACTCTTCATTTGAGGCTTTAAAACTTGTGATTTCAGTGTGTTCTAGGTTGTTCTCTTGTTTTTCAGCTCTTATTACATGATGGAAACTAGGCAGATCTGGAGTACAGGAGTTTCCTGTGGTGAAGTAAGGACACAGTGAGCTTGATCATATGTTGGGGCTGGTGGTTCCACAGTGTGTGGAAATGCCTCTTAGGTAATATGATATCATCAAACTCCTGCTGCTTCTGACCTTTAGTCAGTCTCTGAATCTTTGGTAAGCTGGATTCTTGAAAAATACAACTGCATTTCTTAAAGCCATCAAGAACCTTCTCCATTTTTTGTTGTGTGATGTTTTTCCCCTGTAGAGTGTTGTGTCCGTGTCTTGACACAGCTGTTTAGTCTGTCAGTTCCCTTAGACCTCTACTGCACATCACAGTTCCCTCTCTCTCTTTCTCCCTCTTCGAAATTAGCCTGTTTGCTCCTTGTCTTGACCTTTAGCTGTCATAGCAAGATTGGTGATCCAGAGGAAGAAATTATTTTTTCTGACCTATTGAATGTTTATTTTCTGGCAATACCAACACACTTCTGTTGTCAAGAGTTGACCTTGGTCTCAACTCCTGTGAAAGAGCTACCAGTTAAAATGATGGGGTGCCATTACTCTTGTCTCTTACTGTCCTTTGGTTACTCTCCAGAGAGACAGGCTGGCAAAGGTGTCAGTTGTGCCAGGTTTTTTGTAACACTATTATTCCTACAGGAAGGAAGAATGTCCATAGTGTTACTCAGACTTTCAAGTAAGCATGATTTCTAGTCTGGCAGATTTTATTTTGAACTTAGTTGAAAGGTCTCTTTTGACTTCTGTGTGTGGATCAATGTGATTCCTTCTAAAGACAATTTTTTATCAAGCAGTTTGTGGAAACAGTATGGCTTGTTCTTTGCATTTTATATTCACCAAGTTTTAGGATACTGAGAACACTACCAAAAAGCAAGAGAAGTAAACTGGAATTTCCACACTTGCCTTTTTGAAAAAACACAAATGTCTATCTTGTGTGTTTTTCCAACAGCATAGGTCGTAAACCCTGCCTGGAGATTTCACAATAGTTCAATCCTACATTTGTAAATAAAACATGATGTGTATTAGTGTGACCCATTTTCCTTAAGAGTACAAAAATCTTGTTGTCAACTAAATTTAAAGGAATGATGTGGATATAAAGCTGTTCCTACAGATTCCCTTTAAACCACTTTGTTTGGTAGTCTGTGCCATCAGAAGGGTAATTAATTTATGGGCTGTACAGCTGCTATATATAATATGTTAAAACTGTGTGGCTGTAAATGATCTTTTGATAAGGTCAGACTCTGAAGTGGAGTAATAGCTTAGGGTCTGACACCTACATCACATTTGCATGTACTAGGTAACTTTTAAATATTTAAGAGATGCTGTGTTTCTGCTGAGAGATCACAAATGGAGACGATCACCCCACCCCTTGGGTGGAAGATTTGGGTTATGCTGGCATATGCAGAAATCTGGAAGCCAAAAGCTGTTCCTGTCGGTGTAGATGAAGCCAGACTGGCACCTGTGAGATTTGCCCCTCATCTACATGGCTTGCCATATGTATGAGCCACCCTTTGGGATGAGGTGGGGTGGTGGCAATGCAGTCACATGTCATCTCAGTGCACAGCTGAGCTGGTCACCCACAGTGCAGGCCCTCTGTGCATCCACAAGTCCTGTGCTGGACATCCTTAATCAAAACTAGTTTTGTGGGAATGATTGTGTTTTTTGGTGGGGTTTTTTTCATAAAGGCTTTTCTACCTCCTCAGCACTTCAGAATGGATAGTAAACGAGAAACTTGTTGGTGTCTGTCATAAATAGTGTGCTCTTTCAAATTCTCTTGGTTTTTTGACTCCTTGTTTATTTTTTACTACTTTTAAAAGCAGTAAAAATAGTCACCATTGCAGCAACATGTTAATGGAAATATCCAGCATCTGGAGATGTTTTGACATGCAAGAATGACATTTAATCATTTTCTGGAAGGATATGCAACTCTTAAGCAGTGTCGTATTTCTAGAAGTAGATACTTTATTTTGTAAGGGCTTTATTGGAAAACAGTTCATAGATGGTCTCTGCGCTGCTGTTTCCCCAATTCTGCATGGCAGAAGCAATATTTATCTTTCTGTTGGCATAAGCTAAATAATTAGATAGCAGTCATTTCACTATAGCTCGTCCATAACCATAGCTTTGATGTAACTAAGACCACCAGTTAGTTGTCATTATTAACCAAACTTTTGCTGATCACTTTCAGAGAATAGAAATGAGTCATATTAAACAACCTTGTACAATTTACTTGTACTTTAAAAATACCACTTATGCAAATCTTGTGTGTTTGAAGCTCAGCTCTTGATCAGAGATGAAGCTGTGATTATCTCCACAAAGATACAGACTATATCTAACAAGGATGCTACTCTTGAGACTCTTTGTTTCCTCATGGACAGGGTTGCACGTTTTCATGGGCCACTACCTAGGTTATGTGGTCTGAACTGTGGTCTGGAACTTACGCCTAACACGAATTTTCAGGAGAAAAACCTTTTTGTGCCTGTGTTTTAGATTTAACATTTTTTAATCTTGTCTACTGGATAGGCAGGAAGGCAGCTGCAAGCAGTCTGCTGTGCAAGTGCTCCAGGCAGGCAGCGGAAGGCATGCTACAGCTGTGGTTTGGTGTTATGCTCAGGGAAATACCAGCCTTACACATTGCCACCCTTCCTACACTCCACATCAGCCTGCTGCCACCTCTGTCGTGTTGGTACAGCTGCTGCTGCGGCAAACCCCCCGACAAAAATAGGCATTCCTGTGGTTATTCTTAAAATACGCATTTGCATTTGGAGGGCTCTGTATTGCTTGCAGGTTTTCTTTTTCAAATCAGGCAATGTGTTTTTGGACAACAAATACAAAATAAATTTTCCCATTCAGATCACTTTCCTAGGCTGGTTGACCTAGGTTTAGTATGGTTTAGTTTCAAGCTGGGTATGGTTTAGTTGTGGAGGACAGCCTCAGGACAAATTTTAAGATCCAGTGTACATCTCTTGTTCCTTGTGTTTTCTGGGTGCTCATTTGGGAAAAATGCCATAGGATGAAGGAGCTCAGTTTAGTCTAGGAGGGGGTGATAAGGGAAGGGCCTCAGGCACTGCTGTGTGCTCTCTGCAGCACGCTTCCCTCGCACTGCTTGCCTGGGGACTTCACTCTCTTCTGTATCAGTTCTTATTTTGCTTGGTTTTCTGGCAATGAAATGTGATTTACAAATGTAGCTGTTTCACAATCTCCTTAAGTCATCCATGGGCAGAGCTGCTGTTGACAGACACTGTTCCCACCACTCTTTCCAGAGGGTGCTGCCACCTCCCTGCTGCTGCAGTGTGGCTCATTGTGCCATACACCATATGACTGGCCTGGTGAGTTTCCCTGTTTTGATGTTAATGAGTTAAGTTTCATGCTGTTCAGTCTCCTGGTGTGCTTCCTTGTGCAGCCCCACAAGCTGTGTTGGCAGGAACAGGATGAGAATGGGAAGGATGCAGGAGAAGGGCAGGGATGCTTATTTTAGCAGTAATGCTGCCGTATGCCAACTCTAAGTGACCTTAATCCTAGTCAAAGGTCCTGCTTTTCATCACTCTTGGAATTAATGCTTCAGAGAATGGAACCTTATTAGGGTTTATTACAGTGCCTGGAGTGAAGAAGAGTGAGCAGAGGCTGCCACATCCCACAGGTGTTAGTGGGAGCACTGGGTCCTGCTAGATCATCCTTGTCCTTTTTAGCTCACGAACCAGGCTCTGAACACCTCACAAGTTCTGCTGGAAACAGGCTTGATGCAATGAGCATCCTTAACTAAAGTGTGTCCTGTAAAACTGTTTAATGACTTTGTCTCACCTGATGAGATGGTTTTGGTTTGTTGTGCTTGCTAGCTGATAGCAGATATAACATGGGCTTAAAAACAAACTGGAAGAAACTTTTTCCTCCTAAAGATAAAGCAATAAAAGGCTTTAGGAATTGGGTGGTTATTAAAGAAATTACTTTTATTCTCTTTTCTGGGGGTAAAGCTAATGAAGGCAGCTGCTGAAGGGTGATACTGTTTGGCAGTGAGGTTAATTGCCAACTGAAACATTGCTGCAGTCTCTTTTCAGAAAGAAGAAAGCAAAATAAATAAAGGATCATTTGCTAGTGGAAGCATGGTTGATTTCAGATATATGAGGAAATAAAATTAACTAGTGCTGCCCTCTTGCAGTTCAACAGCAAGACAGACATTAAACTAGTGTCACTACAGTTACCACTTCGTGATGTTTAGGTACAATAACAGGTTTTATGAATAAAAGGTAGATAGGCAGAGTTTCCAGTAATCTTCTGGATGGAATATAACACTGTGATTGCCTCATGCAGCAGCTCTTGGATCTGAAATACCCTAAATCTGAAGGAAATTAAGAAACCCTATTTCTGTGAAAACCAATTTCCAAATTTCATATGGTAGGTGCTTTCTTAGCATTATCCCTTGCCAAGGAATCTCAATAGATAATCTTCCTGTTGCCTTTTTTTTTTCCCTTTAAGTACTTAAGATATCTTGAGTACAAGTGTCTGTTTTGCAGCTGGGGACATGGTGACTTTGGTGGGGGCACCTCTGGCTTCCTCAGTTAGCTCTGGGTGACTGGAAGGTAATTTTTCAGGTATGGACCCACAGGGACATGCTTTGTCCTCCTCTTCACATGGAAGTGGTGACTCCAAAGAGTTCATGTCTTCCTATGGCTGTCTTCAAAAGCTGGAGGAGCCGTTTGCTCCCTCCTCTGAAGAAAGGCACATTGGAGTGTTTTTTGACTCCTGAAAATCTGAAGTATGTCTAAAATCATTCCTTTTGTACAGTCATAAACTGGTGCTGCTGCAGTCTTTGAGAAATTCACTATTCTGAACAACACCAGATGTGTGGTGTTCTTAAATATGTGTGGTGTTCCTAAATATGTGTATGTTGGGGATAAACAAGCAATGAACTAATCTGTACTTGTACAGTGTACAGAGCTCCATTCCTGGCCTTTAACAGGCTTTTTTTTGTTAGATTGAAGAGTGTTTGTTAGTTTTTTTTTCATGGTGTAGCAATGCACTTTGCACTGCTAATAATCTGAGAGTTTTTTCCTAAGCAAAGACTTGCATTGTGTATGTGTTTTATTTTGGTATGTGCCATATTTTAAGGGTTTTTTTCATTATTTGTGCCTATCTAAAATACTTAAAAAGAGCACTTCCTCATCACCCACCATTCATGTTAAGTAACAGCAGGAAAGAGGGACCTGAGATGGTGCTTAGGCTTGAAAAGTGTAGAGATAGACAGCTGTTGAAGATAGGTGGCTTAGAAGGACAGGTATGATAGAAGGGCCAGAGACAGAAGAGTGAAAAATCCTGATGAGGAGGTAAGGTGGTTATCATGAGAGATTTAAAGGCAATTTGAGGAATTTTGATCAAGTCTTCAGCTGAGCAGGGAACAGGAGATGGATGGGTTGAGAGTCCTTCTGCCATTTTCAGGGTGAGCTGTGTACACTGGGCCTTCTAAAATCTTGTTCCAAAAGCTAGAGTTCTGAGGATCGTGCTGACGATGCTCTGACCTTTGCTTTGGTTCTTTCTGCCTCATCCTCTATGCTTTTTTTGATGGAGCAGACACTAAGCGCTGTTTGAGATACCCAGAAATAGCAGTGTTTCATACTCATTTTACAGTAAGATGTAATATGGTGTACTTTACTTACTTCAAAATTGATATATTCTGGAAGAAATGTATTGGTGTGAGCTACAGTGGATGCTTTTTGCCAGTGGCGTGCAATGTGTCATTGTTCAGAGTACTAATGGCCACTTAAGATTGCAAATCAAGCCTCTTTCTGCTCTTGGCACTGATTTAACCAGTACATACAATGTCTGTTTGGCTTCATGGGGCATTCTGCCTGTCATTTCTTCCAAGGCTTCATAGTTGTATTGGGAAGCATGTTGAGTTTGAAAGGATACCAAAGTGTGTGTGTTGAATTACTCTGTCTGCCCAACCCACCCAAGAGAAAACTCAGTGTTTCGTCTTGCAATTAAGATTGTTTAATGACTTGATGCAACATAGGGGTTGGGACAAGTCGGGAACGTGGGTTCTTGTTCAAGCCCAGTGCCAGAGCTGTGTGTTGAGGCCCATGGCTTTATTAGGGTCCTTCATTGTGTGCCCTTGCCTTTTAGGCTTTATCATCTTCCACCAGGCAGTTTCCTAGTCCTACCCCCTTTTATTAATCACAGTAGTTGTCTGGCTGACTTCGTGCTGCAGAGCTGTGTTCAGCTGACTGCCGTCTCTTTTTTTAGATCACTGCAGAGGTCGATTCCTCCAGTCGATCAGGAGCTGCTGGAAAAGCAATATACTACTGTAGTTATGTAGATTGTTAATCCTGGGGAAAACACACAGAACCAATTGTGTGCTGTCCTAATTATATGTGTTCTTATGAACCTATTAACCTTATCATCAACTGTTTCTGATGGTGGAAAAAAGGTGCTGCCCCTCCTTGTTTTTTGAATGGAGACACAGACTTCCCCTCCCCCCCGCCTTTTTTTTACTATCCGACTGTTGTCTGGAAATCTAAACTTTAATCCAGAGTTATTTAATATGCTTGCAAATCTTGAAAATAATAAACTATTTCAAGTATGATAGAAGAGTCAAAATACATGCAGTACAATATTCACAAATAGTTTTGTTTTGACATTTATCTTGCTGTAGTCATCCTGCCAATTGGCTTCAGGCACGGCTACCAAAAGAATGAACACATGTTGCATTCATTAGTTCTCATCTGGCTGTGCTTCGTCTTGCAGGACAGACAAAATCATGATCACATTAAATAGATTGTAATGCATTTGTAACACGAGTTCCCTTCTGCTGAACAGAATGATAGCTTTGCAAAGCTGCTGCTTTTAAGCCGTGATATTTTGCTTAGTTTTCATATAATGGATATGAGTATATTGCCAGTGATGTCATTGCTCTTTCGTCTTGAAACGACGTCATGTGAAAAATATTCCAATATAATACTGAGCGAACTGCTGCCCCCTTCTCCCCCCCCCGTGTGAACTCCCCGTGTCACTGCTCCTGTCACTCCTCGTGTCGCGCTGTGGCTGATGATAGATAGATGTGTGCCGTTTCTGACAGACAGACATGCTTTGAAACAGTAATGGTTTATCTGCATCTGCCGAGGGTATTGTCGTTAGTCAGTGCTGGTGGTTCTTTATGCCCCGAGGGCGGACACACGGATGCCTGCGGGCTGTTGAGGGTCCGTGCGGCGCTGTGCCCCTGGCCGTGAGCACCGCGCGGCGCGGTGGCACCGGGGCCGGGGTGTCGCTTCCCGATTGCTGCGGTGCCCGGTGGGGAGGGTGCAGGACCCTGCCCGTGTGTGAGCAGCCGCCGCTTTCCCTTTGGGAGGNAGTACCGCGCTGGCCCGCGCCGGCAGGGCTCGCTCAGGGTGATCCCCAGCGCTCTCGGCTCCGCATTTCCCATCCCTGCAGGGCAGGAAGGGAAGCCTGTCAGCACCGGGGTAGGCTCTGCCCTGCGAGGTGTGAGAGTGGCTCCGCGCCCCCGCCAGCAGCCCGCAAGGTGTGCCTGCCCAGGGGCTGAGGGGCTCGCTGCCCTGCGGCATCCGCACCTCGAGAAATTGACAAAAGAACGACAAGTAAATAAAATCGGGAAGTGTGTGGATAGCAGAGGAGGCGACAGGGCGATAAAGATGCCGCTAATGCTGGCTGGACAGGAGGCGCGGAGCAGCGTGGGTCCGGGGCTGCGACAGGGAAGAGTTTGGTGCGAGGGACCTTTCGCAGCCCTCGTGGAAGGGCGGCTCTGGCGTGTCCAGCCTTTCCTTTGGACCTCTCGGCTTGACGCTCTCCGAGGGAAGAGCCGGAGGCAGCCCCGGCGGGACTCGCGGGGCCTCAGGCAGGCGGCAGTAAAGGCTCGTTCAGCGTGGGGAGAGCAGAACTGCGCCTGCTGCAGCTTTCTCTGCCTGGGGAACCTGTATTCGCCCTTCAGAACTAAGGGCTTTTTCCCCTTCTCCCTTTATTTTTACCAGAGTCATAGTAAAAATGAAATATTTCAGCGCATATTTCCTTTCTTTAAACAGCTGCTCTGAAAACAGCCTCTCTTGAGTGCTAATTAGGAACTAATTGTAGCATTCTGATTGTACCTACCAAAACTATATGGTCTTAAAAAGACCAACCAACCAAATAACCCTAACCAAGAAATCCTATCAGAGATAAAGCGTATTCCTCTTGTACACGGAGTGGAAGAGTTTTACTGCGAATGAAACAGACATCAGCGAGCGCCCGTTCTTTGTTTGCTGATTCATGCCGTGCAATTTGGATACAAACGCAGCATCTTGCATGTGAAACTTACGGCCGAAAATACGATGGTCCACAGAAAAGTTTTCTTAAAAAAAAAAAAAAAAAAAAGCAAGCGCTTAATGCCTAGATTTCTATGGGCATTTAGTGGAAGAAAGGAATGACCTTGCTATAGTGTACTTTGTTAAAGTGAGCAATGTGCGCTGTACTTCATCTGCTTCAGAATTCAAAGCATTTGGTTTAGAATTCAAGATGTTGCAACCCTCAAGAAAGAGAGGAGGGTAAATTGGAAGTGTTAGCATTTTAAGTGCTTTGTGTGATTTTTTTTTGCAGGTTTGCAAGGATTTTTACTGTAGAGAAGAAAAGCTAATGTTTAGCTGTTTGTCTTCAGCACAAAATTCAAAAGAACAGCATTTTTTATGGCTATAGGTTGGAGCTTTGTTCCCAACATGTAGAGGTTTATGTGACCAACATTTCCACTGACTTTAATGGCTTTTAACTGGAGTTTCTGTGACTGTCTGTACAAAATGTAGCCGTGTCTCAAACTTCAGCTTGAGGCATATCTTGAAGTTCCAAAGGGAGTGGGGCATAATGAACTTACCTTTGAGGTTTGTATAGAAATCCAACAAAATAAGATGCAAGAAATGCATTCTTTTCTGAATTCATATGTTCTATTTTAATTTTTTTAGGTGTCTGAGGAAATTATTTTTTCCAAAATCTTGGTAAAAGACTGAGCATTTTGCTGGATAAGAGTTGGCATTTTTAATTAAAAGAAAATGTGGCTTTGGATATTCTTAGCAGGGTAGTGTGTTTTGTTGATTTAAAACTTGATTCCTGCTTGTACGGTTAAACCTAATGTACCTTTATATCAGGTTTTGCAATGACTGTGTGTTGGCTTGCTTGTAAAGTTAGAGTGATAAGAAACTGGTATGATGGAGAATCAACAAGTGCTTTGTTCCTGTGAAATTTCTAACTTCAGCCTTGAGGGCTTTTAGCAACTTTGCACTGGTAACAAGTATGGAAATGTCTGAGATTAAGTTATAGAAACTATCTTTTTTTCTTCTTTTTGTTGGGCTATACATGCTCATTCTTGCTTTATTTAACGGAGGCTTTATACTAGCAGTAGGGTATTTCGGGTGAGGGTTTTGGGTATGACTTTTTTTTTTCAATAAGTATCCTATAGTGATATACTTTTTCCTCGGAACTTTTCTACCTTTAATTGTGACTTGTTTTGTGCACAAGTGTCATTGTACATACCTCTAATTGCCCATTTCTTGCCAAAGCTAAAAATTAATTCCTAATTCAGCATTAAACAGCTATCATTTCCTTTTAACATATGGGGTACAAGTGCTGATAGCTTAATCAAATTTTTTCAAAAGGTTGTCCGGTGTCAGTAGGAAAGACTTTTTTTTTTTTTCCTTTCCCTAATTAGCCTTTTATAATTAAAGCTAAGGCAAAGACATGTCCCTTAAGAAGAGCATAGCTCTCAAATTGGATATGGGCTGGAATTTATCTCAGACAATACAGATCAGGATAGAAATTTTCAGTTTGACCAAGGAAAATATTTACCTGCAAACAAATTTTCAGTTGACATGCTTCTAGATTAAATATTTGCCTCCAGTGACACTTGGCATTGAAATTGTATTTATAAATGGATGAAAAAAACAAACTCTGACTTCCTAGTATTTCTAAACTTTCAGACTTTTTTTGATTGCTTTCAGACTCTTGATTTGCATGCATTTGTCTTTAATGTTAAGACTTGTAGAGAGTTTGCTTAGGGTTTTTTCACAGTGGGGTTTGGCCAGTTGCTGGAGCCATTGATGGCAAAGGTGGGGTTCTGTCAGTGGCTCTGTGGGGTTTCTCTGGGGGTGACACTGAGTCTGCCTCAGGCTTGGTGCCTCTGGCAAGGGCACTGTGCCGTGGAGGGCACCTCGACTGGCAGTGGCTTTGCCACCTGCCTCGCTGGCAGGCAGTGACAGTGGCTGGCACATACTGCTGTTCCTGCTGCCTTGCTTCCCTGCACAGGTGCAAAAGTATTTAATTTGAATTAGTATCTGACATAAGGGACTGTGCTGTAGTTATTTGAGTGTTACAAGAGCCTTTTTCTTTCTAGTGCATGCAGCGCTATGTGTACACAACATAAAATTGCAAATACTGTAAAGGTTGGGAGGGGCTTTCATCTCACGCTATTTAGAAGCCCCGTACCATGCCTCAACAGAAGTCTCATTTCTTTAACTTCATAGTTACCTTTTAAAACTGTAGTATCATTTTTGGGTAACATTTTTTCTGTTTTGCCAGTTAAGACCTCTAGCTGGCTCCCAGCAGTTCTAGGAACATGTATTAGTCATCAGAATGGGGTTGAGGGGATAATAGTGACTTGTGCAGGGTAATGGTTAGCGTTTTTTAGCAGTTGAAGAATGTAATTGCAAGTTGAAGTAACTGCAAGCCACACTTGGAAGTTGCTGAAGTATCGAAATTGGTGAAATGTCAGAGGTGGAGTTGACGCAGCAAACTTGTCATTAAAGGTCAGCTAGAAAGGTTCAGACTGCAAGCACTTTCTCATCACCAAGTCTTTGCTCTCAAATTTTGAGTAGTGCCCCAATTAAAAAAGTATCTTTATGAACCCTACATCACACCCCTGTTTGACACAGCTAGGTGAGTTCAGGAGGAAAGAGGTGGCATTGGAAACTTCCCTCTTGCAGCAGGATTCTTCAACCTGCTCCTTCTGCACAGAGCCAGAGCAGGGAATACAGGAAAAGTGCTGGACATGCAGCTCCTGCCGTGTGAGCAGGGAAGAAGGAATAACCAGACATGGCAGCCATTAGTCACAGCTCTTTATTGCTTGATGAGAAGATGCCCTTATGCATCATAAAAACAGGATTTAGGTGATATGTCTTCTTGCTTTGCTCTCCTCTTCCAGCACCTTTTTTGTTCTTTATATGTTCTAAAAATGGATTAATTTGTTGGGGTTTGCCCTTGTTGGCCTGTGAATGTCTTCAGAAGCATTTAAAACCATGGTAATATCCACAGTCTAATTTCTGATACCTATGAAATGCATCAAAGGGAGTGTTCATTTCCATGAGAACCTGATTTGAGTTGACCCTTCGGGTTTTTGCATGATCGGACTTAGTTGGTAAATATATGCCACAGTGTCTTGAGCATTAAGGTATTTTTTGAGATTGCTTTTCTTGGATGATAGAGGTGAAAAAATCAGAGCTGCAAGTGTCACCCTGAGTGGTTTGCACTGATGGTGTGCAGTTTCTGTGCTGGGGGTATGTTGTGTGTGTGGTAGCAGAGTGGCCCTGAGGGCTGTTGGGCAAGGGTTTGGCTGGAGCTGGCCAGTGAGCTGATCCAGCTGAAAACTGAGTGGGGGTGGAAAAAGTTTTCTATCAGGTAGCCACCAGAAATTATGCCCTGAAACAGATACTGGGGCAGAAGAAGCAGCCTGAGCCTTGAAGGAAAATCACCCCTTTTAGCAGCAGCCCACAGTTTGACTGGCTTAAGAACAAATGAAACCATGCTCAAGACAGTACTACAGACTGAATCAATACTAAAATTAGAACAATTTGTTGTTTTGATTTTTGATTGGGTCTTAAAGTAAAGAAACAAACTCAGTGTCTCCCAGTGTTTCTTCTTGCTTTCAGCTTCAGAGTCTTGAATGATTATTTATGAACAACATTGAACTGAAGAAAACATCTAATGGCTTTCACTGAAGAAATCTTCTAATTTCCTATCTTCACAATATTCTATGCATTTTTGCAATCAAGGAAACCTTTAGGCAAGTAATGAAATGAAAAACTGCTGAGAAGAAAAAAAAAATTGGACAAACTTTTTTCTTTAAAGGATGCAGTTCAAACTTGAAAAAATATCACTCTGTCTGTACTATAAATAATTCTGTTTTGTTAGAATTTTGTTCAGTGGGGAGCAGAGCTGTGTTCTTGGCCCTGCTGTGGCAGGGTTTCTTGTCCTCTCCACTTTTCTGGGAAGTCTTCCCCAGCTCCCCCAGATATACATGTTGCGTGTCAAGGAGTGCTCTGGCATGAGAACTTTGTCCTGTGCAACTTGCAGGCTGCAAGAATGGTCACACCTAGTTAGAGTGTGGGCTTGCACGGGAGTTGCAGAGGGCTAAGTGAAGGCGGAAACTTGGAGCATGTTGACACAGTAGGTTAGTAAATGTGGATTAGTAGGTTAAACAAGCTGGCATTTAGTCTTGAGTAAGAGCAGTGTGCTCGTGCAGTTACAGCATGGAAGCTGTGATGCTGTTAACTCTCTCTTGGGCTCACTCCCTGCTGATTTATGTGGCCATACCCCATGCTGCAGCCCAAAAAACATATTTTGTTAAAATTAAAATAAATTCATCAAAGAAGATTTATTGGAAAGGTTAGAAGATGCTGAAAAGTTATAAAATAATTTTGTTCCTGTTTATGCATTCTGTTGTGGTGGGAGGACTATCTTTTCATGCATGAAGGATCCTGTTATTTTGGTTGGCAGTATTATGTGGAAATAGTATCCTCCTGGATGGTTCTTTTATATGTATAAATAGCTGAATTAGCATAGCTAATGCTTAGTAAGTGTATGTGGAATTAATCAGTCCTAAAACATAAGCATTTAGTGGAATAAACTAGATAATTCAGTGGTTTAAGATAATAGCTGCTTTCAGAGTAACTATTATCTTTTTGGCTTTAGATTGTTCCCCCCACAGTTATCAAACAAATACAGATCTCCAGGGTTTAAAAAAGAGAATGAAACTGAATTGCAAACACTGGAGACCTACAATATGTAGCTTTTTCCAGAGTACTTTTCACTTTGAGTTGGAGTGTATTAGTAAAAAATCTGTAAACTTTATTTCTGTGGGTTCAGGCAGGCCTAACCTAGCATTGCTGTTCCTTATCTGTTATGAAAAGCTGGAAGTGTTACCCAGTGATAACCAGAGAAGAGCTCTGACACAGGGCTGCAGGGGACCGACAGCTGATTAGCAGTGGTGGGTTGAATGGCAATTCAGAGGATCTCTGATTGCATTGGTGCTCATGTACTTTTGCAGAAAAACTTTCCTCTTTTTTTTTCCAAATTGTGTCCTTTAGCAAATAAAAATTTCTCTTTCTGCAGTGGCTTTGATTGCTATCAGTTCTTGACTGATTAATGCCTTAATTTTGACGAAGAAGGCAGTAAATGGGAAAGAATGCAACTTGTAATTTGTGACACTGCTGTTACTTAGTCCCAACCATATTCAAGTCTTGATTTCCTGTCAAGTATTTGTAGCATTTGCAGTATTTGTAATACTGGGCATAGCTATGATCAGTCATTATTGCTATTTGCAGGGCTACGGTTTTTTACCTAAAAATTGTTACTTTGTAGCAAATAGTATGACAAAAGAGATCTGAAGACTTTTTATGCTTTGGAGACCCCATCTGTAGGAAGATCAGATAAGTAATCTGTTTATTTATACAAAATGTGATGTATTTAAGCAGCTTTGATAGATATATTCCTTTTGAGTGTACAAAATGTGGCAAACATTCCACACAGAAGTACTTTTTCCTTTCTTCTTTGAGAAGAAAGGAAAAAGTATCCTTACGGAAAGGCATTTTTCCCATGTAAGCAAATTCCACGCACAAATCCATGTGATTTATCACCAGTGACTGTGATAGTTCAATTTTGTGTAGGACTTCTACATAAAATACCTTCAAGGTGAAATTTTAGAAGGTCTTAGCCTGCCTATACCAACCAAAGTGTTCTATTCAGTGATTGATTTTTCTCTGGGAAGTTGTAGCATCATGTAACACTGTTTTGAGTGTTTGTGTTTGCTTTGCTTCAGTTCTGAAATCTGCTTTGTGGTTTGGCCTAAATAAAGGTGAGACTTAATTCCTCCCTTTTCTGGGGAGTTTTCCATTTTAGGTGTAATAGTGCCAGGATTAGCAACTGAAATTATGTTTGAAACTGGCTTCAGTTTTATGTATTCATTTCTGCAGAAGCGGCCTAACTGCAGTTTTAAAATAAAATAGATGTGCAGTCACACATAGAGATGTCTGCCATGCTGTTCAAGAGTTCTTCCTTGTTGTGAATTTAATCTGTTTCATTTCACAATTATATCATTTGTTTATAGGGCATTTGTGGGAACTTGTTGATAGTGTCCTTGCTAAGGAGAGTGCAGCAACACTTGGTGACATGTCTGCAGTTTGAATTGTTTAAAATACTATCTTTGCAAAATAACAAATGTTAATATTGATGTTTCTACAGCTCTTGAGAAGCAGTGTGTTGCAGGACAGTCAGTCTCCTGTCAGGCAGCAGCAGCCACAGCAACAGGAAAGGTGTGAGCAATGCTTTCCACCCACACCTTGTTTACAGCTGTTACTTCACCAGGGCTGTTTAACTGCTAACATAACAAAACAAAATATCTTAACTAAATAACCAGTCAGTTTAATTGTATTTATATTCAGTCCCCCTTTTTGAGAGTGGCTGTTGACTTTCACCAGCATAGATACTTCTTATTGCTCTCTGGCTTGTGTTTTCTCTGACACACAATGTGCAGATGTTCCATTTATTTCTCACTAGTTCCTCCTGTGTAGTAACCAAATTGGAGACTGTGACTAATGTGTGATGAGTAGTTGTAGATACCACTTTCCAGGCTGGCTGTGTGGGAGCCATGTGCTTTATCCTTGAAATCAAGCAGATAGCTTAGCTGTGTCTATAGTATGACTGGTCTTTATGGAGATAGGTTAGTTCTTTGTGCAAAAAAACTCCAACCAAACCAATCTGCTGTGGATTTGGTTCCACCTGGAGCAAACACGAGCTGTTGTAAAGAGGTTCCTCTAATACCAAAGCTGCAAGCAGTTGCAGAAGCTATGGAACTTCTTGGTGGAGATAAACAAAAGCAGGATTTTGCTGCTGTTGCAAGTGTTGAGTTGGTTTAAGTCTGTGATTAGAGAGCTTTAGTCTCGCATTCCTAAGAAACAGAAGATTTTTAAAAATAGCAAAACCAAACCTTGTGCCTGTTCTTGCTTACAAGACAGAGGAGAGGTAGAATGGCTGTGAGATGCTATCCCCTGCAGTAGGGAGGGTAACATTTGTATTGCAGAGCTGGGATAAGGTGTGCCTTCTGCAGGAAATGCTGCCCAGGGGGATGGATGAAGCATGATGACCTTGCAAGCACAATCAGCTGCTCCGGCCCTGCTGCAGCAGAATGAATACTCCCACCTGGAGTACTGGAATCAATGCTCCCACCAGAAGCCTTGTCTCTTAGAGGCTGTTTTTTTTCAAGGGAGGGAGCAGATTGTCATCCTTAGGTTTTGGATAAGAAGATACAAAAAGGGACAATAACTCCTCAAGGTCACTTTAGCTTGTTGGAGTGAAGTTCACAGTTGGTGTTTTACTGAATGGGCTCCAGTATAGAGAGGTAATAAAGCAGCGGCCACATAGGGCTGTGAGTAAGTGGAAGGAATTCCTATACCTGAAATACCAGAAAACTAAGATAAGGCAGTGAGTTGTGAGGTTGTTTCAAAGCAGGTTTTCCCTTTATCTGAAATTGCCGTATCCTGTGACTTGGCATGATAAGAGCGTGAAATAGCGCTGTGTACACCAGCGCTGGTGCCTCCCCCTGCTCTGGGGTAAGCACGTTTCCACTGAGCACAAGAATGCTCAGACCCTGCTTTTTCCAGCAGTGCTGAAAGGGAAGGCTTTCCCTGCAGGGTAGATGAGTGTTTTGGGAGAAGGAGGTCTGTATTTCTTTAGGAAAGGAAATTAATACTACAGGCCAGGTTTCTGTTTTTCTTGATGGAGTTTTGCATAGTCGCACTTAGGATAGATTGGCTTAGAATAGCACAGAATGAGATCAAAGAAACAGTTTGTACAGTGGTATTTTTGATGTTACAAATTAGATATTTATGAGTCCTGGGGGAAAGAAATGCACAGCACAATGAAGCAGCCAGTACAAAAAATTTCAGAAACATTCCAATACTTTTATTTACAGGTATAATATCAAACTTGATTTCTAGATAACAGAAACTAGAGATTATTCATTTGTGTGCCAGGATTTGAGATGAGTAGAATTTTGTAAGTAAACATGGCATGGTACAAAATAAAATGTATCCATAAAAGAAGAGGTTATTTTACTTTGCCTGATGTTATCTCACTTAATGATTTCAGTGCTTTTCTGTTTTGCTGCTGAAATGGTACTCTAGAGTTGATGAGAATATAGCAATATAGAGTAGAAACTTCTTTCCTCTAGGCCAAAAACGGACTTGTTAAAAGCATATCACAAATAAAAACCCAGTTGAGTTAGTTGGCCAAATAAGCAATAAATATTTAAGATATTGGAAGATTGCCATAAGTGTCAGATTGAAAGTATGTTGGTACTACTGAATTCAGATACTTTGCAGCAGAGGAGATGTGCTGCCAGCAATGGGGAATGTTGGACTTCGCCTGCGTTGTTGCAATCTAAAGGTTAAATGTTTTGCAAACTTGGATTTATTCACGTGTTACTAGAAAAGTTTATGTTTTGGAAATAGAGCTTGGATAATCAGAAGTAAGCTGTATGAATTGGGGCTTAAATTCTAAAAAAAAATTCTAAATATATAGACTTCTTTGAGCATGAATTAGCACCAACACTCTGACAAGAGCACTTAAAAAGTAAGTGGTACTGGGTGGAGGGAGAGGTGCAGAGAGAGAGATGGGGAATCTGAGATTACTGGGGGTGCTCCTTTTTTTCTCTTCTTCCCTCCTTCCTCTTCCCCCTTTTCCAAATCTCCACACCAACTTCTTTGCCTGCCACATAACAGCTGGTACCTGTTACCTGGAGGCTTATGTCCAGGAAAACCAATGTTTCAGACGGTCCAGTGTTTCTCTGTGAACTCTGTGTGTTCCCTGGGCTTTGTGATGTTTTGGATAGCAGTACTTTTGTCTGAGCCTGACTGTAGTTGTCATCATGCATTGTGTTGGGCAGATCAGTGACAATTAATGCTGCCATCTTTCTGTAGATTTGTGCATTAAAGACATAAGGTTAAAAAAGAGTGTTCCAAATGGGAAGTCAGACTGAACTTAAAAGTTAGCAGTTGATTGGTATTCTGAGTTAACTTTATTTTCTTTGTGTGTCTCTCTCTTATTTTTATGGGAAGGCTCTTAATCTTGCTTCTTGAGAAATTGCATGTATTTAAACGCTGACCTTGCTACAGCACTTAGGGTACAGCCCACAAGTGTTAATTAACCTTTAGGCAGTGTGGGATGATGAATTTCATTTCATTTAACAGATGAAGAGTGGCATTAAAAAGAGATTAAGGTCAAAAGCATCTGCTAATTACCTAATTTTCTAATTAGGTAGTCGCCTAAATTGAAATTAGAAAGGCTTGATTGTCAAAGTGCATAAGAAGGACTGCCCTGTACCTGTCAAAGCCTCTTTGCTCCTGGTGGGTTTACCTGTGAGAACTGAGCACTTTTCCACACTGAAGTGTATTGTTTTGGGTTAGGCACAACATGCAGGCTCCTCTGCAGTGAGGCTTTGGAAGTGCGGGAGAGATGCTTTCCTATTCTTGGTGTCCTGCTGTGGCCACCCTGGAGTCCCAGCCAGGCAGTGGCTGGCTGTGTCTCTGTCCTGCAGGGCTAAAGCCTGTTGAGTTCCTCCATAGGGTGGTTTGGGTGCCATCTGCTTTTGGTGCAGGGAGGTGAGTGGTGGCTGAGCTCTTGGTGAAGAGGAACACTTTCAGAATGTGGTCCTTCTTCAGCATATGAAAAGTTGTTTTCTTAGAAAATTTTAGCTAGATCAGTTTGGGCATTAGGGAGGATGGGGATTAACCTCCATCGTTTCATGCTCACTTGATTTGTTACTTTTAATTTAGCATGGAAATGTTCTAACACTTCTTGCGCAATATTAAATATTTCCAGTGAAGGAATACTAATCTATGTGTGCTAAAGTGTTAATGCATGTGTAATTTACAGTAGAGCAGCTTATTGCAGCTGTCTGGTTTCTGTGTGAATTTCCAAGCCTCTGTGTTAAAAGAGACGCCCCTTGCCTCTCTCCTTACTGTGACATGAAAATGGGGAGGCACCAAATATTGATAAGAGCTTAGAGTGGCTGGGATAGCTGCTGAGCTGTTTATAGGGGGGATCCCAAGTGGGTGCCCATAGCCACCATGGATTCTGTCTATGGAGTATAGAGGTCACTGATTTGTAGCAGAAACAGTATTTTGGAAGGGGAAAGGCTTTCTTGCGGGTTGAAGGCCAAGCATTGAAGAGCAATATCAGGAGCCAAGCAATGTTAGGGGAAGAAAAGTACTTAAAAACCACAAGGCTTTTTAAGCAGTGGGTGGGGAAAAACCCGTGAATGGTCTTACTCTTGAGATGCATCTCAATGGAGGTGGAGCTGATAGGAAGTATGCAGTTGGGGAAGGATATGAGACAGTGCCTGCGTAATTATCTGCCTCTTCAAGTAATCAAATGGATACCTGTGTCAAATATGAGAAATGTCTGTAAGTGTTTTTTCTGTTTATGCAGTCTGTCTATCAAAGCTAATATCAGCAAGTATGAAATATAAAATTTTTGTGCCCAGTAAGTTATACAGTTACTGGAAATTTAGGCAAGCAGAACACTCATGTTGATCAAATATGGTATGGGTGGGGCTGTGCCCTGTGAATCTCATGCTGATGTATTTCTAGATTATCTGTATTAAAACTGAGTGCAGTAGCAGATACACAAGCTTATTACAAAAATATTTCTATTTTCTGTAATTCGTGGTTATTATTGGGTTATTTTTATCAGAATATTTTTGTGTCATTTTTTTATTTTTCTCCTTCCTTTGCTTTTTCATGTCAGGAAAATAAAAATACACTAAAGCCTACGTGCACAAATCTGTCTAGCATATACAAGTAGAGCTGCTGATTGTTAGATGTGAAGTGGTAAATCATCTTACGTGTCAGAATAACTCTTTCAAATCAAGTTGCTTGAAAACATGGATCATGTTCTTTATAATGTAATGATGCAGGCTCACAGACATGAACATGCTTCGAACTGACCATAAAGCAGTCCACAGTATCGAAGGCCAGTAGCAATTGTTGCACTGCAGAATATTCATGGGCTTCAGCAAAATCATCTCATGGATCATCTACAGACAAATAAAATACTGCTTGCCGTGGACTTGTGATCAAAATGGTTTGTGGAATGGCTAGTGTAGAGTAATATATCCTTTTTTTATTATTATTAACTACTTGTAGGGGGTAAAATTAAAAGGGTGTACGAAACTTTAAAAAGCTCATGAGCTGTGCAAGGAAGACAGTCTGGTTGATGTGATAGTCCTCGTGCAGCATCAATCCTGAGCAAAGTGGAGTGTGACAACGTGTTCTTCCTGAAAACCTGAAGAAATGTCTTTGAAGGAGACACATTTCAGGTTTAGCTAGTGTTGGAAATGTTAATATACTGCACTGTCTACAGTCAGTGACTTACCTGTACCTGTCTCAGAACATCTGCATTGTTATTCTAAAAAGAAAATAAAGAACTTACACTTTTGTCACCAGTAACAAGTGTGAAATCAAGCAGTGCATTGGTTTTAATTAGGTGTAGGAAAACTGGAAGATGAGGGAAAAGAATGAAAAACTAGCCAAGGAAGCCAAAGATGTGTGAGGTAATTGAGAAAGTTAAAGGCCAGAGTCTTGAGCTTGCAGGAAGGAAGAGCTGGGGAGAACTTCCCACTCCACCTCCATGCCATAAGCTCTAGGTTCTAGGATAAGGCACTATCATTTAGGTTGTGGGGGAGCTCTTTGAATCATCTATGTTCATGTTGTGTGCTTTAATTACCATTCTTGGATTATTTCCATGACTCACATTTTTTACAAAACTGAGATAATTTGTGCATGTGCTGGCATTTGGAGGAGATACTGTGAGCAAAAGTATGGAGCCTTAATTCTACTTTTCTTTTTGTTGTTGTTGAAAATTATGAATTACAGATTTTGGACGTAATTCTTGATCTTTGCACCTTTTATAAGCTACTCTTAAGACAGATGATCTGCAGAAAACTGCAGAGGGTTTTCTTTCTCATAATGTGTAGGAGAAATAAATTTGTCTGGTATCTCTCTGGAAATATAAGCCTCATCCAGAGTCAAATTTTTCAGTGCTCTTTAGAACAAAAATTGGAAGTTATACAAATACATTCTTTCCCTCACACATGAGCAGATCATGGTCATCATGAGAAAAGGATCCTTGGGGACAGTTATCTCCTGAAATTGTCAGCCAGATCTTTATACCAGTCCCGGTAATTTCTGTTCCCTTTTCCCTAATAAAAGACTCTTACCACTCTGGGCAAAATATAGGAAATGCAGTGGGTGCCTTAACAGCCAGCAGTTTAACATTACCTGTGGTTTATGTGGCTTCATTGGATAAAACATAGGATTTTCCACCCCATGGTTTAAATTTCCATGGGCTGGAATTTGTAGAATTTGTTTTTCTGAAATGCTGCTTACATCTGACATTAATTCTTTACTTAGATTTAGTCAAAGCTGGGAGGAATTGACTCTGAGGAGTGATAATGGATGCTCCGGATTTGTTGAGGGGGCCCAGAATAGACAGTTCAGTAGTAAAATTTTTTTTTTCCCAAAATGTAGCTAGTTCAACATTCTCCTGGGCAGCAAATGATGAAGGGTTATGCTTTTCAAATGCTGTACCATCACATGCCTGCTAGATGAAATGTGAAGAGTGATACATGGCTTGGAAGGTTTGTTAAGTACCATCACTATGTCCTGGATACTCGTTTTGGAGCTCCTGGCCCAGGTCTAAGGGGCAGTTTGAATTGCTGCCTTGTTTGATCTGCTAGGAGTGGTTTGGTGCCTGTGGCTGTGAGCAGTCCCACACAGAGTAACCTATCTGTTCAGTGGTGTTCATTGAATATGAGAAATGGACCCTCATTTTTAGAGTTGTCCTTGTGTCTCATGAGTACCGAATACAAGCATCCCATGTATATCCCTTCTTACTCCAAAAGCAAGGGAAGAATTGATGTTGTCCTGGTTAAAATTAAAAAATCAAACTGATGAGCTGTGAAAAATAACAGAACATTTTGTTTTGAAGGTTGTTGTACTGTATGGTTAGACTTAGAATGTTTTTGCTGCCGTTTGAATGCCAGTACTCTTACCTTAAATCAGTTTTTAAGACTGAAATACCTTAGATTCACAGCTCTGTGGATGTCTCCTCACTACTACCAGTGAGCACTGTAGATGGTGCTTTTTTTCCACACTGGATCTTGTTCCCAGTGTGTCCCTTAAAGGCAAAAGTCATCAACAGCTTAGAAAACACGACCAGCACATCAGAAATGGTGATGTTTGGTTATAATAAGAATAACCAGATAACTAAAAAGGTATTTTTTAAATGAATAAAATGAATGAATCAATAGTTAACTGCATTTACAAATTACTTGCTCTGTTTGCCTAACTGGTTTCCCTTTTTAAATTAATTTCCCTCTGGTTTAATAAAAGAAGAGCAGTTTATGGAAAGCATGGATAGATGCATGTCTATGTCAGCACAAGGGAAAGGGCAGATGTTTAGGAGTGGGAGAAGAGGAAGGGAGGAGATGAAATTTTGTTTCCCATTGACTGACCTTGCATAAGAGCTGTTTCCTCTCTGAAGGAGGAGGGCATGTCCTTGAAGGAAGGGTTTTTTTTGCTTGAACTTCTTTTGAAGTAGTTCTTTAGATTATAAAATGTGTTTTAAATGAAAGAAGAAATCTGGAAGAGATTTTGAAAACTTCTGTGAAGAAAAGTATAATTGTGCAGATTTGTCAGAATGATCTCATGGATTCCAGCTTTGTTTACTTTTAGGGCATCTTCTTTTAAGATAATCCCTGCTGAGTTACTTTTCAAGACACTGCCAAGAAGGGCATGTTGGAATTCAGTTGAATATTTGCTGTAATGGGTGAGATATTTGGGTTGGGAATTAGTAGTTTTAATTCTGTAATAGTTGCCAAGGTAATATATGGTTGTCATCACTTGAAACAGATGCTGCTTCTGTAGAATGATAAAGAACAATGAAATGTCTTCCAAGTGTGCTACTGTATTCTTTGATCGACCAAATTAGTCTTGATTTCCTGGTGATATCCTTACCCTCCAGCTTCTTTCAGTGTCTCCTGTGTCTCCTGTGCCCTCTCTGCAACGCAAAGCAGCCACTGGTGGTTTGGAACCTCCCATTGTACAACAGGGCACATCGCTTTGCCTGGTTTGGAATCAGCTGAGTGGCTCAACCTTCTTGGCCTTCTTCTCATGCCCCATTTCCATAGTTGTGCCCTCTGACAAGCCGTGGGGTTGAAGTTGAGTTTTGAGGGTCCTTCTGCCTGTCTGTGCTGTGCCGAGGCTCGAGCCTCCCCAGCACAGCTCACCGAGGAGAACATTGGTCATCTCCTCCGCCATCTCATCAGATGTGTTGAGGAGGTCAAAGCATTGCAGCTCACCCTCACAGGGCAGGAAGACTGGCTCTCCTGTTGTTCTTCAAAGTTCTAGTCAGTAACATAACTGTGCCTTTAGGAGCTGCAGCTGCAGCCATTGCTGCTCCATTGCCAGCTAATGCGCCCCAATTTTGGGATGCTGGGGTTCAACAGCAACAGTCTGGTGAATGCTGGTAGCTCATGGGAAATAAAGGTGTCCAGAGATGTGCAGAGCATTTGCTTCTGTGCTCATCAGAGAGACCAGTCAGCAGTGGAGCTTTTCCTGGTTTGGTAATTACTCTTGTTTGGACTCTACACATGGAGCACAGTAATATTTGGCTTCCAAAATGATGATTTGACATAGCTACTTATTTCTTTTACAAGTATTTTATAATGATCTGCTATATATTTATGTAGCCTGGGAACGTATCCATAATTTATCCGTTATAATGGAGAATATCTATTAATGGAAGACTTTGGCCAACAAAAAAAGCAAAAAAACTAAGCTGGGGGGAGTTTCCCCCCCTTTTTTTTCCCTCCTCTTTTTTTAAGGAAATGTCAAACTGTTTTTTCTGTTTGGACTGCTACTCAGTGTAAGAGAAGTTAAAAAGTTTATAATATTTTGAAAATAATTGTTCTCTGGAGTGTTCATTCTGTCTGGTCCACTGCAGCTAATACTTGCAGGATAGTAAAAATATGAATTTTATGGTATTTTAAGTCCGTTTGCTTTCCTGAAGATTTTCTTCATGGATTAATGTACATTTACCTTGGTTCCTTTTTGTATGCCGCATAGGCGTGTATGCATGTAGGAACTTTTCCCAGCTCCTTAAAACAGATGGGGGTTTATGGTTTGAACATGAAGGTTTTAATAAAAGAATCTTACACAGTCCTTCCCAACCTGGGGTAGGTGTCACAGGTCTGGATTTGTAAAGTCCTGCTGAGAGAGCATTGGATGTGCTGGGCTGTGGAGTTACTGAAATCAGTTTTCTGCATATAGAGAGGTACAGTTATGGATGGTGCTATTAAAGATATTTTTGTTGAGTCCTAATCTGTTGTCTCTGGGTCTCGATTTAATTATGTACCTTATTAATTAATTAATTCCCCTGCAGTTCTTTTCATCAGCCAGAATGAATGTAGTACTAACCATGAAGTGTACACTTCTGCTTTTACATTAACTAAATAGTGAACTAAAACAATATGCAAAACTGTCATTTAGGGGCTGGTTTATTGTTGTAACCTTAAATGTTCCTTTCAGTTCAATAATATTGTTGGATACATTTCATTACTAAAGAGTTTTTAGGGTTTTTTTACTAATTAATTGTAGGAATTATTTTTGTTTTGTGAAAGTATTAATTATGATGCTTTATTTTGGTTGGTTCAATTCTTGGTCGTTCATTAGTGAGTATCATGTTTTAACTGAGTGGAAGTTGGCATTAAATTCCTTAATCTCTTCCATAGTGAATTCATTGGAGGAATCTGGCTCAGTATTTATTTTGTTTACATGTATTTTGAAAGTGCCCCTATGCACGTATTTCAAAGATTAAGGCTTTTTTTTAGGGCAAATCAAAGTATTAGGATTGTGGCTTATATTAAATTTTTTCTCCTTGATATGTCTTCCTAAGATTAATGAAAACTAAAGTTTAGATTGAATAGATTCATAGTAATAATACCAGCTATTTACCTTTACATTTAAATTTGCTGTATTTATTTTGTAGAATATGAATTTAAGTGAACTATATAATACAGGTGAATTTTTGTAAAGCTATATTAGAAGTTCCTTACTGAGTTTTTAGGAAGCCTTAAACAGGATGGGTAAGGAATTCAGTACCTTGTGATTGAGTAACATATTCTTTTGCAGATTTTTTTTAAAGTGATTGGCCTATGATTTATTAGAACAGCCAAAGACAAAAATCTGTTATGTGTTATTTTGGCTTGGCAGAAATAATGCAAAGAACTGTCAAAGGCGAAGAGTAAGCAGAAGCTGTAATTTCCTTTTTACCACTGAAGAATAGATTTGGCTGGGCTAGGCCTTCAATGCTAATCTATCTCTGTGTGGCCAAGCAGATTTTTGGAACCTTTTTGTAGTGCATTTATTTTCTCTTCGCTTCAGGCCAAATGTTATAAGGTTGTATGTTTTTTGGCACATCCAGGGTGGTGATGTGAAAAAAGTTAAAGAGAAGGAATTGAAATTAAGAACTCTGATCGAGACCATTTAAATTGAGATTGCCACTTGATGCAATTAGGTCATTGTTAACAGTACTTGTATGTTCAACTGTGGACTTTTTTTTAACTTTGAAACTTGCTTTAATATTAAGAGTTGTAGTTAAAATTCTTCAGCAGTTCCACAAGAATATATTACAGAATTTTATCACAGTTTTATACCTTTTTGGTTAATTCAGTTGGGGGTTTAAATAAAGTTAATTTCAGTCTTCCTTCTACTTGTAAGCATGTTTTTCACAGGAAGCACATTCTCTCTTGTGATTTTAATAGGTCCATGCTCTTTAAGCCTTCTGTCTTAGCTAATGATTAGTAATGATTTCTGTCTTGAAGCATTCATTTGATGTTTGCTGTAATATCCATTCCTTATTTACCTGAACATGTTAGAATGTCTTCAGTATTTCAAAATGATAGGAAGGACGTACTTGTGCTGTACGTGCCTCTTTCTATGGCTTTTAATTCAGAACAAAGCATTTCAGTGCCTCTTTCTGCTCTGCTTTTCCCCTGTACAGATGACAGCATCTCGGCTGCCAGCACCTCCGATGTCCAGGACCGTCTTTCAGCCCTGGAGCTGAGAGTGCAGCAACAAGAAGATGAAATCACTGTGCTAAAAGCAGCCTTGGCTGATGTGCTAAGGCGTCTTGCTATCTCTGAAGACCATGTAGCTTCTGTGAGAAAATCAGCACCAAGTAAAGGTAAGCCCAAATTTGGTAAACTCTTCCTAGAGTCGGACTGTGTTATCATGTCAGAATGTTCTCCATTGGTCACTTGTTTTTTTCCCTTTTCTGTCTCATTTGGGAAAGCTGATCTATTTTGAGCTGGAGGGGTTAGGTTTATAATAGTGGCTTAAATAGATACAGCCAAGAGATATCCAAAATATGCTTATTAATTCTGTTGTTTACTAACATTTTTATGTTCTTGATACCCCTGAAATTTTTCCTTACTTCTTGTAAAAGGTTCCTGTTTTAATTTCAATGGTGGTATGTTAACCTGCCACTGGAGGTTCTGGGGCTTAGGGACAGTTTTGAGTCTCAGTTTTGACTTTGCCTGGAAATTAGTCAACTGAAAGGGCGTATTAGAGATTATGTTTTCTCTTGCTCCTAAATTATAACCAAAACAAAAACCAAAATACATTGCTGCCAAATAAGAAGGCTTTCTGAATGTAGTTAATTTTTGTTCCAGTACAGAGATAACTTAATAGATCTCATGTAAGAAATGACCATGTAGCAGCAAAATCTCTTTTGGTTAGTCACTAGAAACTTTTATATTGTAGCACTGATGTATGTAGGATTATTTAAAAGTAAAGAAACTAGATACTTTTTGCACTCCTCCCCACCTTCCTCCCATCCCCCATGGACATTTCATTTTGTGTTCTAGAGAAGTATTTGAATCAAGGTTTGAACTTACTCCAACTTAAAGTTGTGTATTTGAAGAGAATTATGGCTGTGTATGTTTCTGGCATATATCAGGTCTCTGATTATATACAAGATTAGGTCATATTTCAGCTAAATCACAGTTTTAATTCACCATAATTACATGTAACCGCATCAAACCATGCAGCATAGAGATCCCTGGGATCAATCCCTGTGTGAATGTTGCAGTGCACCTATTACACCAGTGCCAATATAACACTGAACTGATACAATGTAGCCTATGCTTGTTTGGGTGACCGCTTTATATAGGCTGAAAATGCTGAAAGTCTGAATTATTTTAGATGTGGCAGAGGGATCAAATTCCTTGATTAAGTGTTTTTGCAGTCTCTCTGCCAGATGGAAGGAAGTCATGATGCTAATTGACTTGGGCTCTGAATCCTGCCATTCTGTCTTGCTTGCTAAATGGTAGACTGTTGTCATCTCTGCTTATAAATGCAGCTTTTATCTGCCCAATTTGCATGTCTGGTCTCATCAAGATTGAAGATTCTATTTCCAACTCTTTTTGAATATAGCTTTAGTAGATATTTTTACTAAATTACTCTGCTGTCTGCTGTCCATTAGGAGAAAAAGAAAATGTCCAAGTGAAAAACTGTGGGCAGAATGTGTGCACCATAGTGCCTTATTCTTCTATTTAAATGTAGAGGACCTGGGATGTGCACAAACATGGCTAAAAACCTTTGGCTTGGACCTGTCTAACACCCAGCAAACTTTGTGTACAGGCAGGGCAATCTTCATGTGTTCTGCAAAATGCCTTGGGGCTGTCTCCTTTCTGGGAGTCTTGGGACCATACGGAATTCTCTAGGTCCATTTGTTCAGTGAAAAATAAACTAAGTATTTGGAGGAGGCAGAGCAGAGGAAGGGTGGAATGTCTTCAGTTTGGTCATATTATATCTCTACAAATGAATGGCAACAGCATGAAACTGTGAAGAAAGAGATGGGAACAGGGACAGATATGTCCATATATGATCTAATTCACTGAACGTAAATTAATTATGGCTAATTGACACTGTATTTAATTGGTGATGGATGTGTTCCCATTGTGTTCAGTTAAGCAATACCACCAGACAACACATTAACTTCACTGTTAATCATGAAATCAGCTGTATATAGAATTCACAGAAGAAAATGCTTACATACAGAGTCTGGAATTTTAAGAGACTAAAATTAGACTTGAAGCATAAACTTGGGATTAAAACAAGTTCATACATCGCTTTTTGCAATACCCTAGGTTCTCCTTTTGATGTCTGTATTTTAAATTCTTTCAATGGCCAAAAAACTCTTGAAATGTTTTAACAGAGATAAATTCATAATTTCCTTGAATAAGTAGGATTAGAAGATGGTCTGAATTGCCATAAAAAAATAATACTCAAAGAAGTAATTGTTAGGTTTTCTTTGAAGTATTATGCATTTATATAACTGACTCTTACTAGTCAAGTCATGATTGCTGCAAAGGTAACTGTATTTCTCCAAAACTCATTTTGGTGTTTGTGATCCTGTCAAGAATCTGGATTTCTGCATTACAATAATTGCACTTTGATGTAAAATATTATAGGTAAATTTTCTTTAAAAAAAATTTCTTTTCTTTAATTTTAAATTTCTTTAAATTTTCTTTAAAAGCCAAGGCTTTTAATCACAGAAGTATTTTTCTCTGCAGCAGCCCTTAAACACATACTGACATAAATAATGAGTAAAGGCAATAGATGTGTGTATGTCCTTCTGAATATACGGGGAGAGATGTGTTTAATCTAAAGTATGGCAACACAGTGGGATAAATACTTTTAAAACAAACTGAAGTTAACAAGAAAAATAGTACCAGAAAACGCCATCCTGAGTCTTTCCATCAAACAAAGGAGTTTTATTACAAGGTGGTTACTAACCTAGTTTGAAGGGTGGCTCTTCTACTTATTGCTGAAATGAGTTTTCTAAAACATCTCAATTTTTTTTCTTGTTGCCACCTCAGCAGTGTCTTTGAGGATACATTTTTCATAGGCTAAAAATAAGTGTTGTGAGCAGACAGTGAATCACACTGAAAGGGACAAATCCATCCTGATAATTTTTCACTGATTTTTCTTATTCTGAAGTTGATGGCTGGACTAGTGAAAAAAGTGGTCTCTTCATCCTTTGTCTAGTTTGTCTGAATGGCACATCTGGTGATCTAATTCTGTTCTTGATTTCCTTTATTTTAGATTGACAGATCAAAACAGTAGCTAAAGATAAAGATTTTGCATTATCCTTTAAATCTTTATTTTTCTTTTCCCCCCTACATTTCTGTCACATGCTTATTTTGAGCTTAGTCCAATCTCCAGTGAAAAAATTCACATGGTCAAGGTAGATTTTTATTTCTAGCTCATGGGCCCCCTCTCAGGAGACTGCTACCTAGGGTCTCAGAAGCAAATGGCTCTTCATTCAGGGATTTGTCAACTGCAGAAGATAAGATAAAGGGCAGGATTTTTTAGGCACCTTAGTGTCTCCTAGTAAAGCATGTAGTGGAGATACTGTATAAAGAAAATACCTCTAGTAGGGATTGCAGCAGGATTAGCACTTGTCTGTATTTCACAGTGAAAAGCAGGCTGGGAGTGTTTGCACGTAGCTTCCCAGATAAAGTTATTCTAAATTGAGCAAATCTTTACAATATAAAAAGATTGTGATAGTGCTTCTCCATCTCTGCACGCAGCTGAGAATAACTACACAAAGGAGAAATTACCAGGTCCAAAGACAGTGTTGAGGCTTAGAAATGAAAAAAGGCTTGGTAAGAGATCCTGTCCCCAGCAGCTACAGGGCTTGTAGGGATCATAGTGTGGGGGTGAGTTTATGGCTTTCATTTCTTTTCTTTCTCTCTTTCTTTTCTTTTTAAATAGATGGCTTGGTAAGAAGAATTTCTTTGGTGGGAAATTATTTGCATTTGGCAGCTCTGCACTCTATTGCCACATGCCTCTGCTGTTGATGCATGATTGATGCTGTTAGCATTCACAAAAAGTTCCAAAAACAAAGATTACCTGGACACTGAAGAAAAGGAAAGCATAAAGTAGTCTGGTACTTGTGGCTGCCAGCAAGATAGATTGGCTCACAGCTAGTGCCTGGTAAACCTATTAAAATCTTCCAGGGTGTCAAAATATGTGTAGCAGGAGAAGTCATCCCTCAGGCTCTGGGTGTGCAGACAAGTTTGTGGCACACTATGGCACTAGTGAAATATCTCAGATTAATCATTTCGCTGGAGTATGAGCTTGTGCCTGAAAAAGTACATCTGATGTCTGCCTGTAGAGAAATGAAGAGTTCATGTCCTTTTTCTGGACTCAGAAATAATGAGGAGACTTGACAAAGGGTAAACCTTTGGAGGAATATTTTCTTTTGCTTGGACAGGAATTGGTATTAAATAACTCATATGCAAATTCAACTCACAAAGTGAAATTGGAATAGTGGATGACAGTTTGCAGAGAGAGTTTCCCATGACAGAGAAGAGTGGCAAACTGGGAGGCATTTTATTTTACTTAAAGCAGTGATCTTGGGGACAATGGAAAAGCGGGTATGTACTGGAAATGCAGTTGGTAGGGGTTTTTTTACTTATTTTTTTCTTTCCTTTGTGCAGTGGGCTTTTATAAGAGGAGCCCATTGAGTTTTCCTTCTTTTCCTGCTCCCTTCTCTTGTATGAAATAGCGTGTCTTATCAAATTCCATCTCATTGCACTCATGTAAGCAAAGTATTTCAGATGTAATTTTTACCTTATCTCAACAATGGTTCCATTTCACTAACATTAAGTAATTTCGTTTTATGTCAACAAAATTGACTTCAGGTGTTCAGCAAGCTTCATTAATAAAAGCATAAGACAGATTTGAGTTTTGGTTTTTTTTAGTCTTCACACTATTCAATAAGCAGAGTTGTTCTAATAACTGAGTACGTGTTTTTGTTGTCTAATCAGTAAATGTTAAAGAAACAGAAAATAGAAGTGTAAATAGGAAAATGCTTATGGTAGTGGTAGGATATAGGTTCTTATCCACAATATTAAAACTAACCTGGCAAGCTTGTATATGGGTCATTTTACTCATGGGAAAAGTCCTATTGAAGTCTGCAGGCTCCATGCTCACATAACAAATAATGATACTCTTGAGGTCTTAATGCATTTCCCAGGTATTAGTTTTAGTGCCATCTGTTCTTTTTGCATTTCTTACAATTTTTTCCTATCTTCTGCTCTGACTTACTGAATATTTCATTTTCTTCTGTTACACTTACTGTTCTGATGTTCTTCATATATTTTTCTTTATTTAAAGAATTTGGATCTGGAGGGCATTAGTGAACTAAGGGTCACTAACCAGCTAAACCAAGTTTAGGATGGAGAAGTGAAGGACATAGTTCAGAGGTTTTTTTATAAGTTCTGTAACCTAATAATCTTGTTCATTGTAGAGGAATATTTTTGGTTGTGGTGATAAGTATCCTTATTCTTTTTCCATATGCTTCTTGCAGTTTTGGGTATGTTTTATGCATCTGTGTACTTCTTTTAGAACAGTGTAAGCAAATTTCCTTGAAAGGTACTCTGCTGTTCTCCATAATGCTTCTCAAACTAAGAATTGTAATGTTGGAAGAGTTCAGGGTTGCTACTAACTTTTTCAAATGAAAACTCCTTATTTATAACACTTGAGTAGCTTTTTAATCACTTGTTTGCCAGAGTATATCAAATTGCTTCAAATTACCATGGTTAAAATTTTATTTCCTCTGTGTAGATGAGCCCATTTGGCAGTTGGTTGAGCATGTAGATGGTGCCTCTGGGAAAGTATAGCAAAATAAGATAGAAGGGAGTAGGAAAAGGACTGTGTGATTTGAATAAGCAATTGGCCAAACAAGTCCTTCAGTTTCCTTTAGCATGTTTTAAAATGCTTGCCCAAAGAACAGAGATGTGGCTCCCCTAACACCTGAAAAATTAGTTTTATATCCCTATGAGGATCATTTAAAGTTAGAAATATATGGGTTAAGTCACTATTCATAAAAATCTGAAAATAAATATTTAATTACTCTTAACATCTAAGTTAGTTTATCTACCTACTAGGAGAGATGCCCTTGGAGCTCAGGTTGCTTATGCATTAGCTATACACTCTCAGACTGTTGCTTATTAGCATGCCTCTATTTGGACAGCTCTTTTCCTTTTAATAGGAAATGACAAATAATGTATGTTTAATAACTATCTGTTGAAATCTGTGAAATTGGGCTTCCATTAAAAAAATATAAAAAGAATGTTTATTTTTTCAGCTAGTTGTAATTACTATAATAAGGTTTGTTGAAACTTAGTTGTCTTAAAATTTGATTATTAAACAAGAAGCAGCATAATCCATAGGGAGTGATCTGAACTATTTATACTGATTTGTTTTGTTCATTATTTGAGACCTAGTGTCTCACCCTGACCTGTCTTCATGTGATAGAAGAAGAGGACATCTTTTCAACCTAAGACGTTTTAATAAAAATTTGACTCTTAGTATGTAAGCGAAGTAGCTGAATAAAACAGAATGCTGAAGAAAATATTTCCCCACCCTTCAGAATGCAGTATTCTCTTTGAGAAGAGTTGTAGGGCTCCCAGACTGTTTCTTTGCCAGCATCTTCCATGGGATGAGGGGCTTGACATCCTTTCAAAGTCTGGAAGCAGAGCCATGACTAGAATTAGCTGCTTTTATACAATTCATTGTAACACCTTGAACTAAGTCTAAGGTTTGTCATAGTTTCTATTGATTTTGATGTTGTTCTATTAGGAAGGAAGTGCAGCTAAAATCTTATGTTCTGCTATACTTACAACCATTTCTGTCTGATTTTCCACAGCTCACTCTGTGAGCTCCCTGGAGATTTACACACACTGTACACTTGTTTAGTAAGAGTACTAAATTGGTTTTCTGTCCTTCCAGACAGAAAACCCCATGGCATGTAATATATTTATAATCTAGAAGTCTTTGTCACGTTTTGCTGAAAGTCAAGTAGTTTAAGATTGTTGAAGGATTTGATATTGTATGCCTTAATGGGGAAAAAAAAAAGAAAAATCTTCCTTCAAAAAATCAAATTTTTTTTTGTAAGGTGTCATTTCTTGAGCTTTTTCTTTTAAATTCACTTGAATTAAGTGCCCAGAGAAGTAACTTTAATGTAGCTGCAGCTACTTACTTTAAATTGAAATTACCTGAAGAAGAGAAACAAGTGTTTGGTTTTTCCTCGTAAGAAAGGCGGTTTACCTGTTAGAGTATTAGCAAATACAAAATTTTAATGTAAAATATTCTAAGTTTTGGGTTTGGGAAGAAAAGTGAATTACTAATTGATTCTCAGCTCCAGGACCTTGTAAGTATGTTTGGAGGGAAAACCTATCATGTTATCACAGGACACACATTTTCAAACTTACCACTCTCTCTAAGAGCTTGGCTTCATTTTTTTCCCAGTAAGCTAATCAAGGCTGATAAAGAATTGGAAATAGATTTTTGGTTTATTGTGGTCTGTTTTTTCTAATCCTACTTATCTTTCATTCACACATTTGTATACTTGACAGATGTTAATAAAATGTTTCTTTTGAACTCTACAGATACTATTCTATGAAAATTATCAGAACAGAGATGAATCCGTTTTATAAAAGACATTTTTACTGCTTTGATCTCTGACAATTTGGCTTTAATCCTGGTCACCATACACTGCCTTTCATTCTACTTTCAGTTTATGTCTGGCTTTTGTTCCAAACTAGCAGATAAAGCTAAGTGCTATTCAGCCTGAAAAATTTCAGACTGCTTATGCTAGCAGGTGGTGAATGACATGATATTGGCAGAGGTGTGCAGCCCAGTGCTGGGAGAGCTCAATTGTTTCAGTGTATTGATCTGGAATTTGTGTTCTCCTGTGCCACTTCATTATTTCCAGATCTCTGAAGCAAAAGCACTTGACTGCTATGAAGGATTATCTCTGCAGTGGAGAAGGTTAGAGTGTTGTTAATTTTTGACATCTTTTGACTGCAGAGATGCCCTGGTTAAAAGCCATTAAGAGAGAAGTGTGGTTTGGACTGGTGGGTCAGCTTCCTTGGACTTCTGACTCAGCTGGGAAGATCCCCCTTTTGTGTCTCTCTCAGTAGCCAGGTTTCACTGCCTGGGATGTGCACAGGAGTTAAAACTCACCTTTCCTTTTCATGATTTAAAATATAAATGCATTTTCTTTACTTATAATTGCAGATGATTGATTGAATTTTTTTCTTCCCTTTAAAAGTAGGTTTTCTAAAGTCACTTTTGACTATCTAATTAACATGCAATATATAGAGAATTTGGAAGGGATCTTGTTTCTTAGGGGTGTTGAGTGTGGGGTTTGGGGATTTTTGTTTGTTGGGGGGTTTGTTGCTGCTTTTTTTTGCTTTTTTACATTTTATTGCACATTGAGTGTGGCGCCCTGACCAAGATTTTGTTCTGGAGTGTAAGAAGGCCTGATATATTTTTGACATTTGAAAAAAAATTGTCACTGCAGTTTCTAATCTGGGTTATGTTTAATTGTTAGTCATTTCGCAAAAATGGTTTTTTACTTCAGTTCAAAAATTTTAATCTCAAATGTGATTTTACATGTCACTTGTTGACATTTGGAAGTACTTTGCCAGTCTACCATCAATGCCTACCTACTGGAAAACAATCCCAAAGCTGCTGTCTGGATCCCTTTTTTTATTGTTATTGTGTTCATCATTGCATGGAGCAGTGCATATTCCTGTCATGAGTATACCCTGATGTAGAGTTTTTTTTGTAACCAGTTTTGTCCCTGGACATAAGCAGGTACAAAACCTACTAGGGGGAATTATTCTAGATGTAGCCAATAAAAGAAGTAGCAGTGTGCTACTTGCACTCTGAGAGTGTGTTCCCCATCCTAGTAAGTTCCTATGCCATGTCTGTAGCACTGTTGTCTTTTACACATCCCACTGAGTGCCTTACCCACTGTGCTGGGAATTACTGCTGATTTCCTGATTCACATTTTTGGAAAGCCATGCTAGAGCTGGTTGGAGAGACATTAATCTATTACAATGAGCAGACAGAGATGTTAAGGTCATATAAAGTTCAAGAGTGAATCATAGGCCTTGATATTATGCATCTCCACAAAGAAGATGACTGACTTTGTCACTGAAGCTAATTTATAGGCTTCTACAGTAAATATGCTTTCTAAGCTCATGCGCTTTTGTTCTTCCGTCTGAGTTACATGGGGTAAAAAAAATCTCTTGAGCTTCAGAGGTTTTGTGCAGTATATTAAAACAAATTCTAAAACAAATTTTGTATTCCAAATGTTTATGTTGCAAATAAAACAGTCTCTGAAAAGTACCAGTTGGAAGGAATCATACCAAATTGATTTATACAGAATTTAGGAAGACCAATGATCTTTGAAGTGTTTTTGGATTTTAAGTGTGTCTTTACTTTCTTCAGACTTACTTTATTCTCTTTTCTGCCTGGGATATTCCACATGATCCTTTTGCTTTCCTGATCTGAATTTCAGATGTGATCACGTGCTGCTTGGTGCATTTGAAGCACTGTTTGGTTTGTGTAGGCCAGCCCATTTCTGCATTCATCCAAACAGTTCTGACTTATAATATTCCCTTGATGGGTATCTCTTGTATATAGTGTGGTAGTTTAAAATAAGAATCAATTTGCCTCTCAACCTGCTTGAAAGACCTGTGCTGTGACACATGGCTGGTAGTGTTCAAATGAGGCATCTGTGTGAGTTTGTCCTCTGTGCACAGAACTGTTGATTCTCCCCAACTGCTGTTTTAGTCCTCACTTGTATCTTCAATGTGTGGCCTCATGCCTTACCTGTCTCACGCTATTTGAAGCCTGCCATGAACACAGACCTGTTATTTTTCTGTCAGTCGTGTCCTTTGTGTTTGTTGCTGAAGTCAGAGTGACAGCCCTATGGGATGCAATAGAAATTTGCTGTCTGTGAAGTGGGCATGTGACACAGAGGAGCTCAAAAGTGACCACTGATTTTTGGATGCTTAATGTGAGATTAGGGTGTTATACTTCAGAAGGGAAAAGTACAAGTCTAGCACTTTAAAGGGGGAAGGGGTAAAATTCTCCTCCAAGTAATACCTTGGAAATAAAACATGCACACAAAAATAGAGACGCAGTTAGTGGGAAAGGATGGAAACAATCAGGTTCGAGTAAAATGCCTTGTATTTCACTGGCATTCTGTGGAAGAGGCAGGTCTGGGAGCTAATTGCCAGGCTAGTGTTCAGCTCTGAAAATAGAAGAGCCTTTGATCCCCCTTGTCTTCCTTGCAATCCCCTCCCACATTCAGTGCATAGTTTTAAACTTCTGCAATGAGTGAAGTGGGCATCTGACAGACAACAGCCTTCTTCGCATATACGCTCTTGATTTGTCCCTGGAGAGCGCCTGTAATGTTCACTGGATGTGACAGATGTTCTACACAGTGAGCAGTATCAGAAACTTAATAGCTATACCATAGGGCATATACTGAAAGGTATTTTAAGATGGAAGGGGCAGCTGAAATGAAGCTGAAAATCTTGATTTTTTTTTTTTTGACTCTTTAGAATCACAACCCTTAAATAACTTAATAATTCTTTCATAACATCATATCACTGACCTCTATCAACAGCATATTCTTGCCTGCCTTAGTGTCCCAGGTTTCCCAATTCTAAGGTTTCATGAATATATGTCACTGGATGTTTGTCCTGAATGCTCAGGCTGCTGCTGTGTGATACCAGGTCCACAACTGAGAGCTTTTTGTTGTTCATGTGGACCTTTGGATATAGCTATAAAAAAAACCTTTGGTTTTATATAGATAAAAACCCAAACATTCTTTAATATTGCTTTTTTCTAGGTCAGCCAAGCCTCCGAGAAGCTATCTCGATGTCATGTATAACTAACGGGAGTACAGGAAGCAGGAAAACGAGCCACAGTTCATCCGTTTCTGTTGCCAGAAAAGAAACACTTTCATCTGCTGCAAAAAGGTATCCAAATTGTTATTAAAATTCAGATTTTTATATATTAAAAAACCCCAAAACCAAACAGAGCAAGAGTTTGATTTCTGTCTCAGCACAACACTGAGCAGAGCTGCCTGAAGCCCAGTAAGGCACAAGTAAACTTTGGAGATTTACCGTGTTGTTGGGCTGTGTACAGAAGAGTTCTAAAAAGAATTCAAAAATTGAGAGTATTTCTGTGGTGTGTAGTGTCCAAAATGAATTCTCACTAAGGGAATAGGAAAAGGTATTTCCAGTACAAATGGAAAATTTTTCCTTCTGGTATTCATATGCTTTTTTTTGTTGTTTTTTTTGTCCCCCCTCCTTCCTTCCCTCAAGGAAATTAAAGGGCAAAACTGACTTCATTGTCTGGAGTGTAAATAGTAGGCAATAGCAAAATAACTATGAGACAATAGTAAATTGTGTAAGATAAAGGTTTACATTTTTGGGTAGAAAATCTAATCCAAAATGTGGCTACTTAGTCCTTATGAAAAATATCTATATCAGATCTCAAATGTGAAGAAATTACATTGCTTGAATAATTTGGAAGTTAAATGATCTAGGAACTAAATAGTAGTAATTTTCCTCCATGTAATACTTTCAGCTTCATACAGTAAATGAAGTATTTGTTTAACTGCTTTTTTCTGTGGGTCTGTTAGACAATGATTGCATGGCTTCTTCAGCAGTAGGTTTTGTACCTATTCTTGTTTGTTGTGAAGAACAAGCTGCCAGATATAGCCACGGGGCAGAGAATACTCTAATGTGTAACTGTGGTAAGTTATGTGAACAAATTCTTGGCCTCTGTAGAGTACTCTGGTAGCTCCAGTAGCTGGTTTATCTTCTAGTGTGGATGTAAATACTGTGCTGTACAGCAAGACAGGGAAATTATATACTTCAGGGAATAAAAATGCTGCAAGCAAATATAAACTCTATGAGAACAAACCAGAAGAAGCTTTAGTGCCCTTTGGAGTTTGGAAAGCAAGGGTAGTGCCCCACTCTTCACTCTTCTCCACTGTGTAGCATTGCATATCTTTCTTTTTATTGAATTCTTACATTTACTTTTCAACAGTAAATCAGACAGTGATCAGTGTTTGTCTCTATCTGCTAGTGCGACAGGCACAGGGACAAAAGACATTCTTGCAGGAAGGTATTTCTTAGTTAGCACTTTTCCATTAATCTTAGCCCTGTGTCTCTTGGCACTTTGATGAGAGCCAGTCCAGTTCCTGTGGTGTTCAGCTTGCATTTGTGCTGAATCACCTGCTTGATTCATTGGCTGCTCTACTCTTGACTACATAAGAGCAGAGTGGAGTGGCTGGCATCCCTTTCATCTGAGTTAAGGTCTTTAAAAGGAGACCTAGATAGGCCAAAAGAGAAAACCTTCATATGCAGAGGGCAGCTCTCCCTGGGCCCCTGAATAGCTATCCAGGGGAGGTGTTGGTGGTTACAGTGCAGCTGAAGACACATGACTCCCTTCATCAAGACATGTTTTAGAAAGGCTGAGGAAGGTTCTGTTTCCAGGACTTCCTTTCCCTGTCATGTCTTTATTAAATTTGTTTGGTATTTGGAAGAAACTAATTTGCCCTTTTGTAAAATTACCAGCTCAAGAAAGGGGAAAGGAAAGGCAAGTAAATGTCAATAGTAGTCCCATCTGCCTACAAAGGCAGAGTAACCATGTTTATTTCTAACACTTGTGTTGAAAAGGAGGGAGGCCAAAGGAGACTGGAATGTTTCACCCTGCCTTATCCAGGCCTTTCTTCAGGCTGAAGATTGAACTGGTGCAGCAGGTGGACAAGGTCATCTGTTGATAGAGAATTAACCTTTAGGTTCTAAACAGACCCCATAGCCTGCCTAGGGCTTCTCATGTTCTAAGTGTATGCAGCCATACATCTAGCCAAAGTAACAGAAGGCCTACTTGTGTCCAAACTGTTACTGGTGTTGAAGTTTAGTGTGTGAATTTCTTCTGTGAATGAGCAGTTTCACTTCCTGGACTGTTTAATCTTGTTCTATGAACCTGAACATTGAGACCGTGGATATAATCACCTGCCTCAGTAGCTCCACAGCAGCAGGATGTCTCATTTCAGCAATGGCATGCTAAAATACCAGCATTCACTAAAATCAGAGCCCAGGGATGCTCCCTGAACAGCAGGTAGATGATGTCCCATTAACAGAGACGAAGTCGTGGATGTGTTGAGAAAATTTCAATCCTGTAGTTTGGACTGGAAACAGGTTTATACTTTGTACAAACAAAAACCAACCAACCAATGACTGTCAGAGACCTGTTTGATTATTTTCCTTAAGATTAAACATTTTTCTGAAAACAGTATCTGATAACAATAGTCTTGATGTTTCAGAGTGACCAACATCCTCAGTAGATGCCAGTGTGTTGTGGTCCAAAGGATGAAATGCTGTACTAAGTGAAATCAGAGAAGCTGCAAAATTAGGACAGATAGTAATAGCTCTCAACTACTCACTTGTAGACTGAAGAAATGCCTCATCAAATTGGGTTTTGGAAAGAATTTTTGGATGCATTAAATGACTGCTTCCCAGAACAACTAGTCTTTAGAAACCCACAAGAAAAGATGCTGGTTTTGATTTGATTTCAGCAGTTACACAAGACCTACTAGAAGAGGTATTAGTGGGAGAGCCACTCTGTACTAGCCAGTCATAATACAATTAAGCTGAAGATTTTAGCAGAAGTGAGCAAACCAAATAAATTCAGGGTAAAGATATTCAGTACTCAGACTGCCACATTTCTACATTATTTCCTCCCAAATTAAAATGCCAGTCAAAAAGAAGGCTTCTTGCAACATGGTGGTAGCTAAAAGCACTTTGTTGGAATCTAAGTGTTCCTTGTGCTACGATCCAGAGTGAAACCAGAGTGGTCCAGTGATTCTCATGGCCCACCAAAAACTTAAGGAGTGAACCTCATGGCAAAGAAGTGAAATGGATAATGCACAGTGACAAGCTCAGTGAAGACATTCCCACGCCGAATCTGTGGTTTCTAGGAGATGGATCAGATGAGTTTGGGTAGGAACACAGAAAATATGAGACTGAACTGATAAAATAGATGATATGCTGCTCTCAGCAGGTGGCATTCACCTGAGCCTGCTGGAAGAGTGCAGAGGTGAATTGCTGATGTGTCACTGTTCAATAGGACATTACAAAAAGTGGTATGTACCTGTCATAGTAGGAATAGAGAGGACTTCTGTTTTCTTCAGTGAAAAGAGATTCTGAGAATTTATTTCACTATATTGCATTTCTTGCAACACAATGCAGAAAGATTAAGTGTAGTGTGCTTTGCATCCAGCAATACAAGGCAAGTATTCTGATTAAAAAATAATAATAAATTTCTATGCTACCAGTTAATTAAGGATTTTTGGCTATAAATTATTAATCAAAACCCCACAGTTCTCCAAGCTTTGTTCTCTGTGATCACATATATGCCCTCAAAGAATGTGAAAGCTCTTTGTTTTGTTTTCATCTGTTTTTTTTTCTGAAAAGAAAATGTCACTCTGATGGATTATATTGACATTTTAAACTAGATAGTGTGTTTTACAGCAGAAATCCTGAGTGATCCTTACAGATTTGTCTGGGTTTCATATTCATGTTTTGACCTGTTTTTCAATGCATTTCTTCTCTGAAAACAGTTTGAAAAGTTGAACTCCTGTAAGCCTTGAGGGCTTTGTCTCAGTGGTAGATGATACAATTTAACTGAAATAACAAAAGAAGCAAAAAAAATCTTCTTAAGAATGATATGTTAAAATTGGGTGCCCATTTTTTATTAATTTGTTTTGAATGTTGCTTTACTGTTTTCTTTGTGTTTTGTGAAAAGGTAAATGGAAATACAAATAATTATGGTAATGCAAGAATTCAAGGTGGGGGGAAATTGTTGTGAGGGAAAAAAATGTGGATTCTCATGTTCAAAAATATACTCTTTCTTTTTTACTTTCCAGGTTACTTTGACCCTAAGAGAAAAATCTTTCTATTGCATTTATAGCTGTTGTTTGTATGTTGCTTTATTTCTTCACTGAGAAATCTATCTTGTAGGATTTCGTTTTTTTACCTTAAGAAAAGAAATAGGCCATGCACTCGAGAGTACTCTTCTCTTTCAGGTCCTGGTATTGTTTGTGTGATTCAGTATATTACAAAGTATGTAACTTCATAGAAGAGACTTTTAATTAATCTTTGTGTTTACCTAGCAAACCTTTGGTTTGGTTCTTAATAGATTTAAGGTTGGTAATGACATGTATTTAAATCTGTTTCAAATATTAAACTAATGAATACAGTACTATGAAAATAAAGATGTGTTCTTGGCTGTCATGGCTGAAGGCATTAAAGAAGTGGCAAGACAATCTGATATTAGTCAACTACAGATCAAAACAGCCATGACTTTTCAGGGATGATTTCCTTTGAACTCTGGTGCAGCCAAGGAGAGCCCAGGGACCAGCACCAGCATTCCAGGGCTTTGGTGGCAGCTCAAAGACAGTAGCGTGTATGTGCACAAATACAGTTTCGTGGTGGGCTTACACTAATGAGAGACAGCACAAGTCACAGTCCTGCCTTGACTTGCACTGAACCTTGGCTAGCAGCATGACAAGGTGGTCTGAGCTCTGAAGCAGAGGATGGTTTCTTCCTGAGGGACAGCAGATCTGTGGAGCATCAATTTGTGTCAGCTTTGAAAGCTGTAGGAAAACCTGCAAATGAAGGACACACTCAAATCAAAGTTGTATGAACTTTAAAATCATAGTTAACATAGTACAGCGGAAATATGTGAATAATCTTCCATGTCTCCCTGACTGTTTTTTGTTGTTGGAACTAGTGGATAAACCTTATTTCAGCAAAATGCTAACATGAAGAGATTGAGTAAATAATCAAAGTGTTCTTTTGGTGGTTGTTTATAGTAAGTTCTTAAATGCCTCTCCCATCTTTTCACAGAGGACATTTTCTCCCACCTTGCTAATTTATTTGTTTGTTTTCTTTTTTCCCTCCCTATGTTACACTTTATTTTACAGCGGTACAGAAAAAAAGAAGGAAAAACCTCCAGGGCACAAAGAAAAAAAAGAGGACTCTCATTCTAATGATCAAAGTGCACAAACTCAAGCATCACCTTCTCCCCAGCCCTCCTCACAGACTCTCCAAACACACAGGCAAACTCCAGAAAGCAAGAGTTCTGCTCCAGCTAAAAGGTTCCAGTACCACAGTACAGAACTAGAAATGACTGTAATGATTCTGAGTTCATATTTGACAACAAGTCATGTGAAATAGTTCTAATCTCATGATCAAGCTAAGGTTGGATACTTTTTCTGCTAGAGAAGATGCATTCAATATGCATTGCAGCAGAACAAATACATAAAAATGCATGTTTTTCTTTGCATATATTTTTAAGATTACAGAGGTTTTTTGTTCTCAGATTAAAATCCTAATACAGTAGATTATCTCTAATCAGCCATGACTGTAAAGTATTTAATGATCACTCTAACTTCGTTCTTCTCAAATACACTTCATAGATTTTGTCTGACGTAGCTGAATTATGGAGTGTATTTTCCACATGGCCATTATTATGTCTCATAACAGTATTTTTTAAGTATAGTATCATTGCAACCCTTGGTTCAGAAATTTTTGCTCTCAAATTATTCTATAAAGTGACTGCAGTTTTGTTTTTGTTGGTGCTTATTTATTTATTTATTTATTATGTTATTATTTTTATTATGGCCCTTCCCTTTTAAATTCCTGCTAGGTTGCAGGATGGCTTACTTTGATTCTTTACATGAGTGAAGTTCTGGTTTTATACCCAGATCATAGAACTACTTGACTTAAGTAAATGCAGAAATTTATTTGGGATTGCCTCTTAATTTCCCACTCATTTTTGTGGGAATTAGTCACAGGAAAAAAAAAAGGGTACATTTTAGAGATACTAGATTGCATTTTGAAGTCAAGAAAATGGCTTTTAAGATTTAGATGGTAGCTTCTGAGTTTCAAAACTATGCAGATCACTTGGCATAGTTTCTTTTTGTTTTGTTTTTTTATTCGTTGTCACCTTACTGTTTTGGAGGGTGTAAATTTTTTTTTTTACTCTCTGGCACTTAGAGACTGAAACAAAATGTAAATTAAATTTATTACTCTGAAATTTACCCATTTGGTTCACAAGATTGTTGTCTTGCATCGCTTGAATTCACAGCTCTTGTAAATATTTAAACTTCCACTTGACTGGTGCATGTTATAACACTCCATAAAGGCTCTCTCTCCATGTCTTGCACAAACCTGTAAGTTGTCTGAAGCTGAACTTGCAGCCTGTTGTTCTCTTGCCTGGTATCTCCCTGTAAAGATGTCTGAAGTCTTGCTTACTAATCTTTTGCAGTGTGGGGAAAAATAAATGCCTTTTTCAGTCTCCTAAGGGTTTAACTTGATTTGATTAACTTGTTTGTCACAGGACCTTTGAGCCTCTTGAGGTGCTGTAGAAGGAGCTTGCCATTTCTAAGGTTGCATTTCAGGACTTAACTCCTGCAAAAAGCATTTCTGACGGGATGAAGTGTGATACTATTAGCAGGACATGTGCAAACTCTCAATGAGCTGATGAAGGATAATTTGGGCTAGGTAACTTTTTGAACATGTATTCTGTGATTAAGGCACATGTGAAATTATTGAACTAGTGACTGCAAAATTAGCAAGTTCCCATTAGTGTAAATTGGCTGCAATAAGATTGCTGAAAAATTATGTCAGAATTCATGCATTTTATTGTCTGTAGTAGCAGGCCAAACCTAGCTTGTCTTACTCGTGCAAGAGGTTTGCAGACATTTGTTTCAAAAAGATTAAAGCCATTAATGTGATTTAGTATGTGCTAACTGCAAAGCTTCTCTATGAAACTTTAATCTGATAGAACTGTTCTGCCTCAAAAATCAATGTGCTAAAGCTGGTGAACAGTTAATCAGGGAAAAAAATTACATTGTTATCTATTTAATTGATTTTTTTAAATATAGTTTTTTCTTTAAGGCTTATATACTTAGCCTCATTTTTTCCACTACTGTAATTTGTTAGTGATGTAGTAATGAAGTATAGAGTTATTTTGTTCAAGTCTTTATGTAAGAGCATTTGGAAATGGAAAAGAATAGATAAAACATGTGGCAATTGTCTTGCTCAATTGTTTTCATTCATCCAGTTAGAACTTTTTGACTAATCTTTTTTCCCTGTTTCATGCTGCAGCTTGAAGGAAGATCTAGCTCTGCTTTTGTCTCCTGCTGCTTGATCTGTCCATTTGCATATGAGTTCCAGTTATTGTTACATTATTATCTTGTAATTGTAAAACTTGTTTTGTTTCTTCTAGCATAAAGAAATCCTTGACTGTTGAAAAAGCTCACGGTGCTTGGGAGAGTTCAGATGACAGTCGTAACAAGCTGATGAGAGTAGCATCAACATCTAAGTTAATATCAAAAGTGGCAAAGAATGCAGACAAGTACGTATTGGTTTGGTTACATAAAAGCAAGAGAACTTGAGAGTCAAAATATTATGAAATCACACAATTCTAGTGAACTTACTGGTGTGTATGCTAGGACCTTTTGCATCTTTGTTTTTACTATGAGTACTTACATAACTGCCAGTTCGGTGCTCCAGGTGCCCATGGAATTTTAAGATTATTATAAAGTAATTCTTGTGTAAATATGTTTTAATATTGCCCGTTTGGATTAGCAGAATTATGACATTTTATGGCTTAATGCCAGTGATATGAAACTTCCAGCTTTTTTTTTTTCCTAATTAAAGTGGATTTGAAAATGCAAGTGTATTTCCTTGGAGTCAGTTTCTGGATTTCACATAGGATATGTTTCCAAAGTAGACTGTAATAGTAGGGATATACTTTTATGATTTCAGATAGGTCCCTCAATTTAAGTGTTTTGCAGGTTCCTGGTTGCACATTCTAGATGACAGGCAGGGATCTTTTTCAGTGTCACCTTCAGCAGGTGATGTGCTGTAGCCAACCGTTCCTCTCACGCCCTTCCTCAGCAGCAGGTTTTCTTGGTTTGTGGTCTCCAGTCAGTGCCTCTGGGAGTGAATAGCACAGAGTAGTTACTCCTGCTCCTGTCAGCACAGGGGCAAGAGTTTGCTTTTTGCTGTAACCCCACACTGTTGACCCCTATTATGACCCACTCTTGTCCTCAGTACTCTCTGCCAATTGAGTTTCCACTTTGTATTCACATACTTAATTTCTCTTTTTGACTTTGTTGAAATTTTGCTGAAATTGTTGCGTTGATTTTTTGACTGATCCTTCTCCTATTTGCCAATATCCCCCCAGTGGGCTGGCCGATTCTTCCAGCTAGATGTTGTCTGCAGATTCCTAGATCTGCTCATTAATCTTCATTCTAATAGCCCTTAACTGGTCCAAGACAGAACTACCTGAAAACCCATCCCATTCTGAAATAAAGCACTTCAGACCTTTCAGGGTAATTGCCAGTTTTTTATGATTTTGTCTGTAGCACTCTCCTTAGCTTACATCTGAGACTGTCAAATACCTAGTCAAGAGTGGTGCAAGTGCATTCCTTCTTCCCTGGGAATGAGAAGAACAAAAACAAACTAATCTTGGGTGTGGATAGTGGCACATTTACTAAAAGCTTTATGCTTAGCCCGGAGAGTTCTGCAGAGCAGTGGAGTGCTATGTGTGAGGGGATTATGTGTTACATATTTTGCAAGTATTTCCTTTCCTTTTATAATTGATTTTCACTGCTGGAATTTAAAAGCCCTTTGGCAATTTAGATTATAGCATAGCACTGCTGGATAATATTTTGGAATGACAAAACCCTCTGCCTTGATTTTTTTGCTGGAGTTTTTGCTGTGCTGTTAAAATACCTTTTACAGTGTCATACACATTTCAAATTTGCTAAAAGTAAAAAAAAAAATTTACTTTTATTGATACTTTATATATTGGTTCAGACATGGTGAAAATAGAGGTATTTTATTTAATTTTTCTGTGATTCTGCTTATTTCTGAGAGATCTCAAATGTTGCCCTTATATAGTCTCTAAGGAAAAAAAAATCAGGTATCTAACAAAAGCATGGAGAAGAAAAGATTTAGTTATTGTTAGAGAAAGCTATCTGTTCATAACTTGAAGCTGTTGTATCTTTACTATACTTGGCAAAAACAAAGCCTCAAACATGAATTGTAGACTATCACCTGTTTGAATAGTGGATGTATTGTTGTGTCCCTTGTTCTTAAGCTCAGATTTGTAACAGATGCACTGTTTGCATACAAGGACACACATTAATAATCATTTCTTCCTCACACTGTGTGCCACATTTCCATAAGAACTGGTTGGTATTGTGCAAAGACGTATTGTTGTATTTAATTTATTGTTCCCAATTAGAAACGTTGGCCTCATCTGCTTGAAGCTATGGAGGTGTTGTGCAAGGGAATAGAATTCAGCCCCTAATGTGGGCCCCAGGACAGAAATGTTTTACATATGCTTTGCACTATCAGCCCAGGATATGAACTTTGTTTACACAGCTCAGTCTGTAAGTCAGCGCTGGGCTGTAAATCTGTCTGATAAGGCCGTAAGAAGTAAGAGGGTTCCCACGGCAGCCCATCATTCAGTGTTTTTCAGGCAAGACTGAGAATCCACTTTAAATTTTTCATTTGGCAGTGTGGTAAAGGGTGATTCCACCAACAGCCAGAGATTACTTTCCTCATGCATATGCTTGACCCTTTGTCACTGTTACAAAAATTTGACCTCCATCCAGCTAAAAATACTGGATGCCACTCATACCTTTCTGCTGAATTTCAAATGGATTCAAGAGGATGTTTTATGCAATACATTCTCCTATCAAGGAGTGTTCTATTAAGAAGTAGGTCTGATGCTGGAAATTAGTATTTCTTCCCTCTACACAAAAAAAAAAAAAAAATCCTGAGTTTTTTTGTGAGTAACTCATTTCTGGCTCTGATAAGGAGAGATGTCTTAACTACCCTCTGTTGAAGACTTTATGTTGCACATCCAGTAATGCTGCAGGGATCTGGTTTAAGTGAAACTGCAACTTGCTTACATTTAATCCATGTCTCCAATAGAGTTAATTCCTAGAAAAAATTGTGCTGTTGTGTGCTGACAGCTTATTTTGACAGGTGTTAAATGCTTTGCATGCAGGACTGAGGATGTTTGGCAGCTTAAAACGTTTGGTTATTACAAGTTCTCACTCTCAAAATGGAATTTTCTGTGCACAAGGAACATGCCGTCTATAATTTATTTTTGAAAGCTTTTTTTATTTTGTAATTTTCAGAGTAATTCTTAGAAACCCTTACCATAGGGCCAAAGTCTAAGTTACTTGAAAGATACAGTGAACGGCATAGAATAATATATGAATAAAAATGCACTATAATGATCAAGATTAGCTATTGAGCATTGTCTACTACAGGTACACTGTACACAGAATCTGATGAGATTGACAAATGTAGTGATGGGTAAAATTGATGGTATTGCTTTGATAAGCATTTTGCATATTATTAATGACAATATTTTGAATTTTTCCACAGGCACAAAGATGTCATTGTCAGCCAAGGTAAATAAAAACATTTATTTTTAAATACTGGATGAAGTTAAAAATATTTGCTTTTGACTGAATAGTATTTCCTGTAAATGAATACATTGGGACATATGCTTATGACACAGGGGTTTACAGGTAAAATGGCATTAATGAACTCCAAGAATTCATTTGGAAAAAAAGTTACTCCAGACATGTATGTGAATCTTTAAAATTATGGAGAAATACCTTGTCAGATTGGATCTTTAGTTTTTGGTAGGTGGGTGGTGGGAGGATTTGATTTATTTTTGTGAAACAAACCGTTTTCTAAAAATTATTTTCTCTATGTATATGTGCATAGAGAGAGGTTATAAAAACAAAAATCTAAAATTTTGACCTATGTGCCAGTCTTCATCCAAGCACGTGTGAGTGAGACTTTAGAAATAGTTTTAAGATATTTTATTTCTGTCCCATAACTAGCAAAAATGTCAACTCGTGAAAAAAACAGCCAAGGTAAGAATTAAGCTATGCCCTTTGGTCGCTTTCTTCTAATTTAGCACTCTCACAAATCTTTTATTTGGCTTTTCACCATCAAAGAGCATCAGTCTCTTAATCATTCTCTTAATATTTCAGCTCTCTTCTCATGGAAATTTATATGCATATGCACATTGCAATCTGTATGGGGACTATTTGGGAATAGTTAAAATAAATTATGGCACACATAATTTCATCGGAGAGGAATATGTGTCGGAGAGGAAGTCTTGCATTGTTGCCTAAGATATCAGAGTATTGAGAATTGCCAACTAAAAGATTTGTTTTATCTCAGCTTTCTGTCTTGCCAATATTACAACATATAAATGCTGATTAGACGAGAACAGAGACTGAAGGTTTTAATAGTCTCCTGAAATGAAAAATGAGTCTCTTCTGAAGTGTATGTCTTTGCACAATGAATCTTGCATTCTATGGCTACCTGCTGCTACTGCTGCTACTGGCTTCAGTCAGGAAAAGGTGCCATCTATCTGAACATCGTGGGATGTGACAACAAAAGAAGTCCACTTCTGGTGTTGCAAAACTACTCTGCTTTGAATGTCCTGCAAACTGTACTGAAGCATGCGGTTTCAAAACTAAAGCATGTAACCCAAGTGCATGCTGTAAACAACAAATCTATGTACAGGGGTTTTGTCTTGTGCTTTTTTGCTGCTAATTAAAAAATATGTAGTCTTCAGATTCTGTGCTGTCAGCAAGTTTACATTATTCACACTTTGATTGCTTTTGGTCTCCTTCAAAAAAGAAAAAAAAGCCCTCTGGTTTTTTGAAAGTTAATATACGAGTTGCTGGAATGAAAGCAAAAAGCAACTTGGATCCAATTGCTTATCTTTTTCTAGTTCACAGAGAAATTACAGGTATAAAAATATTCTGAATTGATGCTTACGAAAAGCATCTTCAGAGACAAGATGCGTGAAAGAGAACAAATAAGTATCAAGAACAAAGAAGAAATGTTTCATTGCACCATGGTGCTTAACACCAGCTGTGGAACAGTACATATGTGCAGCACTGGCTGCTGTAAAAGGAAAGCTAATCAGTAGTGGCCAGACAAGCTGCAGTATAGCTTTGCAAGTTTTTGAATAAAACTATTACATTAAAAATACCTTTCCTAGTAAAAGCAGCTTTTCACAAAACCAAGTTATGTATAGCTAAAATACCTTCAGTACTAATTACTTTCTTACAACGTGCTTCTACAACTCAGCTTGTTCTTCCCAAAATGGACCATCCTGAAGTTCTGTCATTCTAGTAGCTGTAACTTCAGTGGCCTCGATGTGTTCCCTATCTTCTGTGTTACTGTGCAGAGGATGTGATGCGTGGGCCCCTTCCAAGTGTGTCATGCCATAGTCTGTCCTGAGCCTGACTGGAATCAAAGAGAAACATGATGCAGATAACAGGGCCCCACACGTATGGGAGGTGGAGGGAAAGTCTTGTCATAGAAAATGCATTTGCTCCATTTTAAACACATGGAGTGGCAAAACATAATTCTGTCTCTAACATAGATGCAGATGCAATTAGAGGATTCCAAGTTGTTTTGGTTTTTTGTTGTTGGTTTTTTTTTTTTTTTTAATATGGACAATTGAATGTATTTTTGACAGGTTTTAGAGCGTGTCTGTGTGTGTGAGACTGTTAGCTTTTATGTCGTGTTTGCTGCCACAGAAAAAAGCTTGTGTAGGTTGCTGTTGTTGCAGCGGGTTTACCCATCCTTCCCAGTGTAAGCTTAGCAATACTTGGTCACTTCTCCATCAGGGCAGATGACTTTAGCCTGTTTTGTACTTGACAGTTGCCACATAAGTAAAATAACGTCCAGTTGGCACCTTGACCCAACTGGTCGGGAAGCTGAAGAGTTGCACAGACAGTTAGCATCATGTTTCTGAGGTAAATCCCGTGGACTTGGACAGTGTTGTCTTGGATAGGGTGGGATGAAGAGTTGCCCTTGCTCATGGTGTTCGTACAGAAACTTCCGTTCTGGAAGGCAAGGGCACAAAGGCAAGGGCACAAAAAGTTGCAGCTGCTTTAATGCTGCTTTGTGGCTTGCCAGCCTTTGTCTCTAGGCGTGAGCAGTCTCTAGCACAGTGTTAATTAAGTTACAGCAGCTCCCCTGAGCTGCTCATTTCACTGAGCTGTGTGTAAAACACTGTGTATGCTCCCAGCACTCATCTCCCATGAGGATTGCGTCCATGTGCTTCCTAGACCTAGAAATTCTGTGAAGGAGGCTCTTGGGAAGACTGTTGGTGTGCAAACTGTCAAGCTTCAAAGCAAATATATAATAAAAATACATCAGTGTCTTTGTGCACACATAAAATAAGTTTGGAATCACTGTGAAATTGCAGATTTTCATAGCAGAAGGTGTTTGCATAGGGTAATGGTATGGAAGATGACAATTTTGGGTTGCTTTGAACATCCTGGAATCAATTTGTTTCCTTTTTTGATTTAGCTAATAAAAAAACAGCTTTGAAAATGTTGGTACGGTGTAGTACCACAAAATACAGACAAATACATTTTTGCCTGCTTAGCTCTTGGAATGTAATTTTTCTAGCAGCAGAAGATACTGCAGTTATATCTGTCTTCTGATACTCCGTGTAGGTTCATTGTGGTTTCTGTTGGTGTTGGTATTAGCGATTAAAGTGAAAGACTTGGGGAGCAAGTGGAAGTTGTAGATGAGCTTCAGCAGTGAAAGGCATTAGCTGTGGTGTCAGAATTGGCTTTGGTTTGGTGTGCAGTCCCCCAGAGAGTGGTGCATGTAAATGTCAGCAAGACCTAGGCAATTCTCTTCTCCTGTCAGAAGCAGCAGCAGCATGGGGAGCCACAGCCTGCAGCTGCCTTGTGGGCAGCCACTTGGTTTTCTTCGCTTTATCTCCATGCCAAAGCCACAAGTGTTGCAGTGTCATCTCATACCTTCTCGGTACCCAGTTTTGTTCCCTCAGTGCCTTTATCTCTCCCACTTGGCTGAATAGAATATACTTCAAGTAAGGTTAGTCCTGAGCTTTATGCTTCTGGTTATGTGCTGCAGCAGAGGTCATAGTGTCAGTTTCTTTGTTTGTCCTTGTAAACCACCAGCCTTTTTACAGTAAAATCCAGTACTAAAATTCTGTGAAATCCAATAAAGCTATGGGTGAAATGAACAGGTGCTTACTACAGCCTTTAAAAGACCCTAACTAAAGTTACTCTTTTAAGTTCTTTACCAGCAGGTGTTTATAATTCCCTATTAAAGCCATCTTGCTTCTCACTTCAGCAGAAACATTTTTTAAAGTATTAATCATAAGGCAGTCATATTTTTATACCCTGAAGTTAAAGACCTGGCTTATTTTGAGATAAAAGGTAATTTATTTCCCTGAGATTGTGTGTTTGAGTTTGGTTTTCAGTGATAGCAGCTCCATATATGAATCACTTGTTCACTTATTATAAAGTAATAAGAGACACTTAAACTTTTTGGATGGCAATAAAAACCATATGTGAAAGAATTAATGAAAAACATGCACTGCATTCCAAAGCTTTTTGGTGGTTTTTTGTTTTTTGTTTTTTTTTTTTAATTGTGCTTTTTTAGTTTCCAGACTTTTTCTTCTGTTAGTTTAACTGTGTTATAGTTTTAGCTTCACGGACAGAGCAATTGTGGAGCACACAATGGAAAAAATGTACCCTGCTGACAGTGTGTGCTGTCTGCAGAGAGTGCAAAATTCAGTGGCTACCTCACACTGCTTTCTCATCAGGCAGTGATTTTGTATCAAATAGTTGTTGAAGGTGCTCCTGTACCTGAGAGCAAATGGAGACCCCCATCTATCATTATTGGGCTTCTTGTTCTTGTTCAGGCACAGTGCATATTATTAAAAACAATCAATACTGTCACAAAACCAAATTGTGTACTTGGGAGTTTTTATCACTGATTCTTGGTGAAGTCAAGATTCTACAATTTAAGCAGGAAGCATTTAGATAGAGTCTTATTGAGCTTGTTTTTGTCCAGTATTCCTTGTTCAGTCTTTGTTTTTCTTTTTTTTATAAAAAGCTAGAGTTTAATATTAAACTTCAATTATTTCAGTGCTAATGGTAACTGTTGTTAATACCTAGATTCATAATATCACCCAATAAATGAAAAAGCAAAGTTCACTTATCCGATTATGTAAAATTAATAACCAAAGATCTGTTAAGAAGTTTCAAGGCAAAGCTGTAAAATCGTTCCAAATCAGGGCAAGTCTCTCATCTCATCTATTATATTTGGCTGTTTGGCTGGCATTGCACCAGGGCTCTGTAACAACAGTGCATGTCTGTCTGTCAGGTTCAGCAGGCATTGGCACATAATAGCTTGGGGTGAGAGATGGCAGACCTGCAGGCACATGTTAATTCCACTGTAAGGTTGAATGTAACGGTCTGGGCTCGGTGGCTGAATTTGGTTATTTGTCTCTGTGCTGTTAGCACTGGTTTAAATTAGAAACAGGCTTCCAAGCTCTTGTCCCTCAGGTTAGTGGTCCTGCAGAGTTCTTGGACACAGGCCTGAAAGCAGGAGGCTTGTGGGAAAGAAACTATTTGTAGTTTTAAAAAGCATAGCTTCGCTGGTCAAGCAACTAGAAGGTGAAGACAGATTAATAAATGTACCCTGGATGTGGTAGTTTATTGTATATTATTAGAGTGTTCTGCATGGCCAAGCTAGCTGGAGTCTTTTGGGGTTTTTCATTTGCCTGTAAATCATTTTAGGGTGCTGCTACACATAAATAGAACTGAGCTGGGGTTTTAATGCACTGGCCCATGTTGAACTTTCAAACTAGATGGGATGGGACCTACTGAAAAATCATCAATAATAATTTGCAAAATTATTGTAATAATTCCTTTAGAGCTGAACTTGTGTGTGTATATAAATAATCTACTGTATGCTCATTAGATATCTCATTATGCACACAGTTGATAGCTGAAGAGCAGTTAATTACAGCAGACTTCTGGGGCTACCTCAGTGTCTTGTCTAATGAGGAATAGTGTAATATAAAATACATTCTCTAGTATTATGTCCAGTCTTGTTGAAGAAATCATTAATTGAGGTTGAAGGTTTCTCACATGCCTCTACAAAACTACTTGATGATTTCTTTTTGCGGCATGTTTTTTGGAAAACGGGAGGATTTTGTAGTGTCACTGTCTTCAAATTTCTGAAGTATCTGAATAGTAGCTTTCATGTTTTCTGAACTGCTTTTCACCCTAGATACTTCTGAGTTAATCTACAAAGACTTCTTTGATCTTTTTTTCTCCTCCTTTCCTATTTTTTTTATTATTTTCCTTTGCAAGCCTTTCATATTCCCCTAAGAATATGATTCAGGGAAAGTAATAAATTTCTTAAGTGCCATTGCATGAGTCTTTCTGTGCTGGCTTCATGGAAGCACTAATTCCAGCCTTTCAGATGGTTTGTATTGCAGTATCTTTGCTCTCTGTTATCACTTGCAGGGTTTTTCATTGGCCTTACCTTCCAGCTTGCTTTCCCTGATTTGCTGGGTTTTAAACTTTTTTCCAAAGGTGAATTAATAGAAATTGTTGGGAGTTGAGTTTTAATGTTACTGAGCTACTTTTTCTTATTTCTTCACCTTTTTTTTTTTATAAGGCCTGATTAAAAGCTCATTCATACTAATGGGAATCTGCTCTTGGAACAAGGAGACTTTGCAGAAAACTTTCAGTCAGTTCACTATTATTCTGCAAATTTTATTTGCCCCTAGTTTTAGTCAGTCCTGGATTGCTGTGCCTTATCAACAGGTTCCTTACATGCAAGGTAACTGCTGGATTACAGTGACTGTCAGAGATGATGCACTCATTTCCTTGCAGGTCAGGCAGGCTTCTGGAGCTCCCTCTCACTAGCAGCACCTTGTTTCACCAATATATTTATTCCTTTCTTCTCTGTCAGGCTGTAAACTTCCAAAGAACTTGCTGTAGGTACTTTGGTTGCTAACATCTGCCTCCAGCCTGCTGGGACATATTTGGCTTAGTGTTTACACTAATGAACTTAACACAGGAAAGTAGAAGCACTGAAATTTCACTGAAGACACAAAGCTGGGAGGCCAAACTGATAGGGTTGGAAGCTGAGATTTTAATACAGTAAGACTTAGATGTTCCTGAGGCTGGAGTAGTATAAAAAAAAAAATTATGCATGCAGGAGTTGCTAGCAATATTCTAGCTATAAACAGCTGCTTGCCAGAATTAAATGGTAGGGGAAAGGGCTATAACATGCCACTTCATTTTACAAAGATTGAACCACTCACTTATTTTGATAACACAAATGCAGTCCCAGGATATATCAGAAGTAATTCTAATGGAGGTAGAGGCCTTGTGAAAAGTGTTAATGCATCAAATCCTGGTAGGTTCTCTGTAATACTGTCTGCACCCATAACTGTAAAGGGTAAATTTTGTTGTGCTGTGGAGGCAGACTAAACCCTTATTATACAAAAAGAGAGTTAAATAGCTGGATGTTTTTATTTTTTCAGACTATGAAGGCTTGGAGGATTGCTGTTTTCCTGCTCACCCAATTCACTTTCTGACAGTAGATGGGCAGACCTGTGCTAAAGTGAGCAGCCATGCTGTCACACACACACACACAGAGAAAGAAAACAGCCTGGCCTTGTGTTATTGTCACCTGGAAGTTGAGAAGTTCCCAGCTAGTAGTAGGAGGAGGTTTTTGGATGCTATTCTGAAATCAGCAGTGTGTTTGTGTCTCTCTCAGTAACAGCCAAGGCTCTGCTCTCCAAAGCAGGTGCAGCAGTACTCTACAGAGTAGAAAACATCAATGCAAGCAGAGGGCACTGGGGGGACACATTAGGTATCTGTCAGGCTGGACTAGGCTGAGCTGACCCAAGCCATGATGTTCCTCCAGCTCATTACATTAATTTGCATTAATTTGCAAAGCCACATGCCTGAACAGTGTTCAAGACTACCTTTAGATGTGCCCTCACCATATCCTGGCTTCCCTCTTGGTGTCTCTCCTTCTGAGCAGTGGTTTGTGTCACTTCAGCTGACTGGGGCCACATTTTAGTCAAATTAAGTGTTTCTATGTCTTTGGGGCCGAGTTAATAATTTCCCCAAACCTCTGAGGAGCCCACAGAGAGTCAAGACGTGCTTGGAGTCTGCTTAGGTCCAGCACACCCAGAGGGCTGCTAGTGGGGCTAATAAGCCTGAGCCAATCCTGGGGGCATAAGTTGGGAGTGCAGATCCTGTGTTCCCTGGCACTTGTGTAAAGAGATTGTTGAGGCTCCAGAGGTGAAATATCGTGGAGCCAAGCAGAGTTTGGCAAGGGCTGTGAATTTGAGCTCAAAGCTGCACAAAAAGCAGCTACAGCTGTTCCCCCTGAAGAGCTGGCCCCTGAAGCCAGGGCGCTGCAGCCGCTTGGTGCTACCTTTTGTAGCAACACTGTGCCTGAGCTGTTACTGTTTGTGTGCTGTGGATAATCCATGGCACCTGGGTGTGCTACCTGCAGAGCTTCAACTGTGCTTTTCAGTTGGTTTGATCCATATTTGAAAAGATTTATAGGATGTCTACAGTTGCAGATTAATTAACTTAGCAAGTGCCAAGGGTTCTTCATGATAAGCCCTCCTGGCCCTTTCCACACACATCCCCCAGCCCCCCCTTTCCAGATGCTTCTGCTCAGTGCATACTGGGATCTGAACATCTCTTTATATGGAACAAAATATTTTTACTTTCATACCTAGTGTTTTCAAGCTGGTAGATACCAGAATTGTCAAGGATTTTTTGTTGGTTGGGGTTTAGTGAGTTTTTTACCCACTCTCTTTAGAAGTTTTGACTTTCTCTCCCTTGTCATCCCTTACATACATAGCTGTCATAATATGACCAAGGCTTTTTTTCCAAAAGAAGGAAATAAAAGTCTAGACTTGCTGCTTTGTATTGGAAAATAGTGAGGCTGCAGGAAAGGATTGTAGTCTAATGCTCTTGGTCATTCAGTTGAGCAAGCATAGTATGAAAGAGTTAAATCACTGATTTTCTTAACTTGCAAATACAAGAATTTGGCCTCAGGCAATTAACTGCTGTTTGAGAATGGTGTTGGTACGATGTCATCCTCTCTAGTATTTCAAAAGATTTTTACATTAATATTATATCTGCCCTACAGGTTATTCTAACAAAAGGAAATTTACAGTCTTAGACAAAAAAAATCTTTCAATGAGTTATCTCTTTTTTTAATCCTTCTGCTTCTTTAGGGAGAGGCTTAATCAAGTTTTACCTAGCCTGTGTCTTTCTAACAAGTGTTTTAAATATGTATCTTCAAAGGTAATCTGGAGTAAATACAGCTAGTTAATAAAGGTAAAAAAATGTTCTTTCTTTAATGGGAAACTTCAGAGAGCTAATTTGTATCTGAATGCCCTGTAGATATTCTTTTCCCTAAGCTCCAGGAGAGCCTCTTCTGCCAGAGGCTTGACTAAATTCCTCTTGGGTTCTTCATGCCTCTCATCTGCAGAGTCCAACCTGCCTCCATCCATAAGAATTTCAATTGCAGGTTGTCTCCACTGTTCTAAGCAACAATGAGAAATTTGATCCTAAATTTGTGGTATCATTTTGCACTGATCTTGTGGAACCAGAAGTGTCAAGCTCAGTGTTAAATCAAGAATTTATGGATTAACAACGAGCAGTCTTTTGTAAATACCCTCAGGCTTTAATTTATAAGACTGTCAGTGCCAGATTTTAATAGAAAGATTGTTGTTAATACATTACTCTTGTGTTTGGCCAGTGTTATTTTATCTCTGAATATACATACTCTAAAAAAATATATTGGTGGATAAATGAGACATGGTACTAGTTTGGAGTAATTATCTAAACATTTATGTCAAACTAGCGACAGCTCCAATCTTTAGCTTTTCTTAGCAATGCAATTAAGCAACACACATGTGGTAAAATAACTGTTGTGTCTAATTTAGATACCATGGAGTGATTTTCTTTATTCCTTTTCATTTTATGTGAGACAGGTTTTCTACTGTTCTCAGTGGACAGACTCATGGGGTTCTTGTTCAAAGCACCCATGCTTTTTCTTGGAAAGAAGCGAGACAACTGTTTTTCATCTTTATAATATGTGCTCCTTTTGTACTGGACTTCTGTGGCTCAACTTTCATTATATTAATATGCTAAATAAGAAAAAGCCTTTATATATGTCTTAGTTTTAAATTGTTCAATTATTACGGTTATTGACCTGGTTTTCTTTTGCCTTTTTTAGATCTCTGAGTTTGACTTGAGCTGTTAAGCTATGATTCTGTGGAAAGAAGTCTAAGTTTCTCATAATTTCAATTTCAGATGTTTTAGGGAATGCCAAACATAGATTGCACAATCATGCAGTCTGAGTATTAATGTTATGCTTAATTGGGGAAATATTTCCAAGCATTCCTTGAGGATTTTAGGGAAGTCTGTTTCATGTTTCTTAAAGAAGTACTAAAGTAATTGTTAAAAAATCTTAATTTTAGATCTTAATGTTTGTTGCGTCAAATATGGTTAGAGACTTCTTAATACCGTGCTGCTAATTTACAGCTATTCTACTCCACTTCTACTCAACTATTCAAATTTTGGTTTGAACTCTGAGTTCCCTGTGTCTGCTACAATTTTCAAACCCTCACTCGTAATAAAGTGTCAGTGTTCCAAATTCACAGCAGAATATTGTATTACTTTGGTTAATATTTTTACTAAGAATGGATATTAATTACTAATGAAGTTGAAGAGCAATAAAAAGTTACTACTTCATTGATGCAAAGTTAGTGGAATATTTGGCTCTTTGTCATCAGTGCTTTTTGAAATGGAACTGTAATTTTCCCTGGTGGTAGGCAAGGTCACGTTCCTTGAAAAGGAACTCCTAAAGGCTTGTGAAGTGCTCGGATTCCCACAGAAGTGATGTACATGTGTCTTGTCACAGCTTAAGGTAATATTAGCTGGAGTCATTCTGAGCTGTTGCTTTTTTCCATTCTTCAGGATAGAATGCTTAATAACACAGGTTGCTGTATTAGTTTTTGATGATATTTAATTCTTGATTATATTCATCTGCAAAGCTCTTGACACTTTTTCCTGTGGTGTCCTCGTGCCTTAGCTTGGCTGCTAGGATTTGGAAGGGTGGGTGGCCGGGCAGGGGAAAGAACCAGTTGGAGAGTTGGCCTGGGAGGGTTGTGGTTAATGGGTCATCCTGTACCTGGTGGCCAGTAGGTGACACATGGAGTCTGCAGGATTCTTGTCTGGCCCTGCCCTGCTCATCATCTCTAGCAGTGGCCTGAGGTAGGTGACACAAGGCACTCTCAGGTTTGCAGTGACAGCAGACGGGGGCTCAGTGGCTGTGCTGGGGAGATGGGCTTGTGGGAGTCTCATTAATTAAGCAGAGACAAATACCAAGGCCTGCGCCCATGGAAAAAAAAGAGTCTCTGGCAGGAACACAGTGTGGGGACAGAGGGGCTGCAGGAAGCAAGCTCTATGGGAAAGGCCCCTGAGGTGCCGTCAGGTGCCAGGAGAGGCTGTGCCATCTCCATCCTAGGAGTTTTTCAAATCTGCATTAACCAAAAGCCTGAGGAACCTAGTCTGGCCTCATAGCCAGGCAGAGGTTGGACTTAGACACCTCCTCGGGTCCTTTTCAACCTGAAGTACCTCATCCTGTAATGCTATGACTAATTATTTATTCAGTTTCAGATTTGAATTTGAATTTTGCCTTTATAACTTGCATGTCTAAAATGCTACATGCTCAGTCTGTTCTATCACAAATCCAACTAACGCTTGTTCTGTGTGTTTAATGTTCCATTTAAAAAAAAAAAGTCTGAGCCTTTACCAAGCTCACACTTCAAAAATAATTGTTATATAACCAGTGTGATTTGCATCTCTGTGCTTATTACTAGTTTCTTTTGTGTAAACTTGCCACAAGATTAATGTGCCTTTTTGTTTCAACAGAGGGAGAATATATCAAGATGTTCATGCGAGGCCGACCAATCACAATGTTCATTCCTTCTGATGTAGAAAACTATGATGATATTAGGACAGAGCTGCCTCCTGAAAAGTTAAAACTGGAGTGGGTGTATCCTTAATATCAATAACTACTCATTGTTCCCTTTTTGTCTTGTTTTGCATTTTTCTCTTTTAGAATCCAGTCTTGTCTCTTCTCTGTTAAGAGGTAAAAACTAAAAGGTGAGGGAAAATGTTCAAATTAATATAACAATGGAAATGGCTTGTAACTCCTGCATAGTACAACTTTAAATGGCAGACTACATAGGTACAGAAATACTGTACTTTTTCTTTGTTTGTTTTGCTGTTGACACTAATTCTAATTTATTAACTGATTTATATTTAGTGCAAAAGAAAGCATCTTTGGAAAGTTACAGAATTTGAAAAATGTCCTCCACTACCTCCCACTATATTAAGGTAGACTTTGCTTCAGGAATAGTTAGTTTTCCACTATGGAAGATGTTGAGTTTGTGTCCTTTCGTATGGAGTGAGGATTGGAGAAGCAGCCACCCTTTGCACTGCTTCCATATTTCAGCCCCAAAGTGAAACAGTTAATTTCTTGGAACCTAGTTTGTATTAAATGCACTAAATCTGTCATTTGAAGAACTGAGTAGGTGTGTGACTGATGAAAATTCTCTGAGTTTACTAGATGAGAAATTAAGTTCATTTTAAGAGATGTGCTTTTGCACATGTTTGGGTCTTCCTGTCATTCCCCCATCTCTGCAGATTTTTCCAGTAAGCTGTGATTATGTAAGTAAGTTTCTTAGTACTTCAGTAAAATAACATGTCTAGGCGGCACTTGAGTTGTTGTAATCATCTGAAGTTTCATGCTCTGATGTTGCTGAAAACAGGAAGATTTTTTTAGCCATGTTGATGATACACTGTCATATGTCAGGAAGAAAGTTTCAGATTAAAGTCTGACTGGAAGGAAAACATTGCTTTTATACATGCTTTATAAAACTGTGGTACCCAATTTTCCAGCCATCACAGCTCTTGGTTGCTGATGCTGGTACTCATGACTGTGGAGTAAATTGGGTCAGTCAGTGATCTGGCTGAAGTGTAACCTCTTTTTTGTGAAGTTAATTTTCAAGCAGGACCAATACATTAGTTTAATTTGCCTCACAAATATGCAAGGACTGGAACTGGCATACTGGAGGAACATCAGCTCGACTTGTCCAGCATCAGTGAGCAATTTGGATTGATGAAAACTGATCATGAAATCACACCCTCAGTTAAGTAGGTGCAAATCCCAGTGTGGACACATTTAATGTCCAAGAACCTTAAGTTCAGGTTAAACCAGTTGGCTGCTGAGGTCTGACGAAAGTGAAATAAATCTAGTCAAAAGAGACTGTCCATATGTTTTGGAATCTGTTAAGGGAAATGTCATCCCAAATCAGACCAGTATATTTATGAGTGCAGGGTATCTTTTAGATGGAAAGGTGAAGAAAATGAGGAAAAGGTAGTAAAATTTATGAGGACTAAATATTGGTCTCTATGAATTTGTTCCGTTTGGAAAATGCAGCAGCAGCAGCAGACCTTCTGCTTTATGCTTAGGTTTAGCAAGGGGAACAAATCTGCAAGGCAGCTGTATCTTGCAAATATGATGGCAAACTGAACCCTGTGCACCTTATTAAAAAGGCATGGGGACAATGATTTGCTGAGTATTTTACTAATGTCAGTATTTTACTGATGTCGCCTGAAAGCTCAACTGAGTGTTGAATAGTTCCATTCATAGGGTTTGTTTTGAATTCTTATAATTCTCCTGCCTTCTGGATGATTTTTTTAGTTGGGTTTTCCTTTGTTATTACTCTTTTGGAAAATGCTGGTCAACTATGACCAACTGCAAGGAAACAACAGGCAGATTATTGGGGTGGTTTTTTTTGGTTTATTGGTTGGTTTGGGAGGTGGAGGGGGGCGGGTCTCCTTTTTAGATGTTTCCTTTAGGTTTATTCAGCTCCTGATACCCTGTACTGTAGATTCAACTAGGGAAACTTAGCTTTTGTGTGCCTTGCAAATTACTGTCATTTGAAGAAATGCCTAAACTGCTTAGCAAGGTAAAGCAGCTCATGGGAGACTCTGAGCTTTCGACTGTGTCTGGTTCCTGAGTGATGTCATTTAAGTTGAATAATTTAGTTTGAGTATCCCTGCTTTGTACTGCAATCTTTGCTACTGCACTTCAAAACTGGTTAAAGCATATCTGACATTCCTAGTAATAGTAAAATTGGCTTATTTGGTAGCTTCAGAGGTCACAGTCAGTGCAGCTTTTGACAGTGACTTTGTAGATTCTTTCTCCCAGTGTATAGGGGCTCAGTTTCAGAAGGGTATTTCAGACTCCATTTTATGAGATTATTTTTAGCAGTAGTGCTCTTCTTTCTAAGAATAATTGAAGACAGTGGTAAATATACTGCTGAAATCTGGTGTACGGTAGATCACTTTTCATTGAGGGCAGTAGCTATTTTTAGCCAGTTAAAACAAACAAACAAGCAAAAAAACCCCCCAAACTTAAAGTGTTTAAACATATTGAATGTTGTGACAAAACAGTCCTTGTAATTGGTGAGAAATAATCACAATATCAAGGCAATTATTTCTCAGTTTCCCTGGTTTAATTGTCAGTTTCACTGAAGTATTAACATTGAAATTCAGTGGAAATCAAGCATCAAAGTTGTGTCACCTCTTTTTCTGAAGAGACACAGTCAATTATTGCATTAATTGTGTTGCACTCTATGTGCTGCTTTGTTCTGCATGTGTGGAGCAGGAAATAAATGCTGTGAAGCAACAGCCCCTCTTTTTTTCACTCAAGATAGTCTGGGATGGAGAATGAAGAAAGCAAAAAAAATTGTTCGCAAAACAGGTGGTTCCTTTATGTTTTTGTAAAAAGCGTGCTTCTAGAAAATGCAGCCATTCTTTGGTACTTTATTTTGTAGGAGGGATAAAAGAAAGGAAGGTACGGAGAAAATATTTGGGGTTTTTTTTTCCTCACAGCTTTACAAATGTCAGATCTCAGTGATGGGTGCCAAAGTATTTAGCTCTAGCTTGGCTAAGCATGGAAGACTTCTGCTTTAGAAAGACATGTTTGTGTAAATCATTAATACTCTTCTGGGATGAATGTTCAAAGATGTCAATCTTACTAAATCCTTATCAATACCTTCCCTATTGTGTACAGCAGATGAGCAAAATCTGCCTCTCTCCTCTGAGAAAGTATTTAAAATAGCTTTCTTAATGCTTCAGGATAGAAAAAATATTTTCATTGGTTTGTAGCCCATTGCTTTTGAAAGTTCAGTTGTTTGGTTTGTTGTTTTTTTATAAAAGGCCATTCTGGGGGTTTCTTTTAGTTCCATCAGTGTTTAAAAGAAGAAAAAGGAAAATCGAGTGGGGAAGTAAATAGTAATGGAGGAGAAGCAGAGGCATCCTTTTTTTTCTGCCCTCAGCATTGTGTTGTACCAGCTTTGCTCTGGATATCATTTGCTTAGCAAGCCAGTGAATAACCTCTGCCTCAGAGGAGCCTTTGTGTTCTTCCCTGCTAAACGGAAGGCAGCGAGATATGGACCTGTTTTGTTTTCCACACTCCAAAGGGGTTTAATTGACAACTGAATGCAGTGTCCCTCTTTGAACTATTGTTTAGCTACAGCATGTGTTTAGTTTTGCAAGTGTTCCTCTGGTCTGGTGGCACTGCAGAAGAGGAAGGGTAGTGGAATAGTGTAGTGGGGCGTTTTTGGGGGTGCAATGCTATTTTTGATAAAAAGGTGGCCCTTTTTCATGGAGAATAGAGATTAGGAGATACCAGTTTAGATATTCCCAAACCTGAACTACTGCACCTGCCTTCATTTATGAGAAAGGGCCATCTTCATCCATCCAGCTTTCTCCACATGGGCCTTTCACTTCCTTTTAATTACCTTATTAACCAGAACCTGAAGCTGGAATCCTTTAGGTAAAGTTGCTTAATGTGTTTCCCATCTTTTTCTTGCTGTTGCAGGTGTGTTACTTGGCAATGAAGAGGAAAGCTTTCTAAAGCGCACGACATAGCAGGAAAATAATATTTTTGGGGCTACTTCGTTAGATGTTAAAGTCTGAGTTATGATGTTAATTGTTCCTGGTGACCCAGGGAACTGAAATATAGGCAGGCAGCCACATTAATAGTCTGAAGGAGGAGAACTGCACCTGTTCCAAAGAAATAACGAGTTGTAATAACGTTTGATCAGTGCCAACCAGGGCTCGTTCGCAGTGCGTAAAACTTCTGAATGTCATTAGGAGCTGTGCATATTCCTACAGAAAACATGCCTTTTACATATTTTAGGTAGATTTGGATAGAATATTTTTCACTGTGTAAATTCCTTTTAAGTTTGGATTGTTTAAAAAATACTCTTAAAGCAGTGTAAAGAAGTCTTTCCTGAACTTGGCAGCTGCTGTGTAGAAGCTTGCTTTTTTCTGTATGGCATTAGGAATTGTTTTAAAAGGCCAAATGAAAGCAACACTCTGCTGCCCAGCCTGCTGTTACACACCTCTGCTGCTGTAAAAAAATGTTAAATTAGAATAGCAAGTCCTGCTGTTACCTAATTAAATTTCACATGAAAATTTTTACAATACTGCTTTTGCTTTACTTCTACCATATTTTATTTTTAACACCAGTGGTCATCATTTCTTGAGGAATTTATGTTCATGAAGTGCAGTTGTATGGGTTTTCTTTTAATTTCTTTATAAACTGTATTAGTGAAATCGTGCTGTAGTTCCAGAGGGAAAAACTTAAAGAGCATTTGCTGATATGAGAGCTCCCCAGGAATCCTTTAAGGGAAAAAAAAAAAAAAAAGTTGGTTGGGTTTTTTCTGGTATTCAGTGATTATGAAATCCTTGACTAAAAAAAAATATAGGTATGGATATCGTGGAAGAGACTGTCGAGCCAATGTTTACCTCCTTCCTACTGGAGAAATTGTCTATTTCATAGCCTCAGTGGTGGTACTATTTAACTATGAGGAGAGAACCCAGCGGCACTACTTGGGTCACACAGACTGTGTTAAATGGTTAGTATACAACATTTGCATGTAAGTGTGTGGGTAATAATGCAGAAATATTTCTTTTCCTCTCCTGCTGTATGTACAAACTAATTAATGTCACCGTAGTTGTAGTTATTTCCTGTTTAATCAGTCCCAGTAGATTTCACTGTAGTAAACACAGCACAAACAAATGGTGTTAGAGCAGTCCATGCTAGCTTAGGATGTCTGGTTTAAATGTAAAACAAGAGGATATGTATACAATCTAAGTGTGCCAGGTTGAAGAAAGGATCTTTGCATAAATTATTCCAAATAGTTGTCCCAGAAAGTAAAAATTGTTGTTAGCCTGACTCTAAATCAGTTGTTTACAGGCAGTATGGCAAAAGTGCAATCTTAAAGGAGAACTAGAAAACAGTGTCAAAAAATGAGCAGTCATACTCTCATTTTGTAAAAGATGCATGATCCAAGTATAAAGAGAGTAAGGAAAATCAGAAAGAGGTTTGCCAAAAAAAAAACTAGAGAAGGGAAATTGAAGCCATTGTCATTGTGTCAGGCAATTACAGAATCCGCTAGGTGAGTCTGAGGAGTAGTGCACAAAATGTAATGGTGAACATAAAGTCTCTACTGTGCAGTACCTGACGGGAGGAAAATTTGACATCTAAAGCTCTTTTCTCATGTCTGTGTAATTGCTTCTTGTGGGAGGAATGCTGCCAGTTTGTGTTCTTCACTTTCATTCAGAAAATTGAACTGAACTGTAAATTTTTTTGGTATCTGTCATTATGACCTCTTCAGGTTTGCCCTGGCCCCCTTTATTCTTTCAATGGCTAATAATTCCATTGCAGTTTTAGAGAGAAAGCAATTAAAAATATAGATCAAAAAATCCCAAGGACTGAGAGGATGTATTCTCTAAAATCTGATTTTCCACATGAGCTTCAAAGCAAAATGTGATAAGCAAGGGCACATTTTTACTTCCACTAGTAGTGCACCACAGTTCGTTAGTACAATTACATCAGTAACTCATTTCAAGTGGTGGTAATCCCTGACTCCTGGGTGCACAGGCAAGCCCTCAGCCAACTTTTCTGCCTTTTTTTCCCCAGGTTCATGACATCTCTAGGTTTAGGCATAAAATACACCGTAGTGTTTATAAATATGGCACATAACTATGTGTGGGAGGTTCATTACGAGACAATGTAGATTTTGTTACAGTGGACTCCCAATGTAGTACAAACCTGAGATGTGTCAGGGCACATGTGGAGGTGGCTCTTCTGGCACTCCTGGTCATGTGTCAGCAAGCAGTCAATACAGTGTGGAATGAAATATCTGATGAGAAACATTCAAGTTGTCTCCTTAGGAGTGGGATTTAGGATCATAAGTGTCTTCATGGGTTTTGTTGAGAAACAAATAAAAAAATTTACAAAACACCTCTCAGTTTTGAAGACGTATGACAGCAAAAGCAAGTCATATTTCTGTCTGTCTTAGTCTTGCAGTTCATCCAGACAAAATTAGAATTGCAACAGGACAGTTAGCTGGAGTGGATAAAGATGGAAGGGTAAGTAATAGAGCTGTTGAGCAGTAGTATCTTGTTTTGAAAATCAGGAAAAAATGGTTTGGGGTTTTTTAATCATCACCTTCTGTCTGCAGTTTATATTAAGCACTGCATTTACTGAGATATTTTGAATTTCTCAGGTAACAGCTTGTATCTCTAGCAAAAGACAGTAACAATGAAACACTCAACCGTTCATGAAAAAGAGCAGAAGCTCCTAAAGTCCCATATATGCAAGCAAACATGAAGCTTGTAATTGATTTATAAGGCCACATCATTTCTGTTGTATTACTTTCAATATGTGTTCTCCCTAGGGAGAGCAAATCCCCAGTTCTGTGGGTCAGTATAGTCTTAAGGCTTCATGGAAGAGGAAACCAACTTTGAGAATTCATGGAAAGTATGCCGAACTTTCCTACAAACTTACTCGTTTGAGAGCAAGTATATTTAATTGCTGCTGTCCACCTCTTAGCATAATTCTGTATAATTAGCATAATTGAATAATTGGGTTATTTGTAAGAAGTTATAGACAGAGGGGAAAAAAAGACAGTTGCTATAAAGTGTAGAAGCCTGTTTGATATAACTATTTTCAGATGTTCAACTTAATTTTTTATATTTTGTAAGAAATTTATGTGGGGGGTTTTGTATACATGATTTCCACTGAGCATTTTCTGAATCTTGTTAGAGCTGGTTGGTTTGTTGTTCCATCAGTACAAAGATTTTTCACTTTCAGTGGTGAATGTTGTCCTTAAGCCAAGTTAATTTGTGATTGTTACTAAGCTAGTGTGGGATAGCAGTTGTATGAAATATAACCATGGACATTTTCATTGAGTGATTGGTGGTGGTTAAGAGGCTCAGTGCACCCAGGTTTGTTTCTTTTCTTTTTTTCCTTATTTATATATATAAGCCCAGATTTGATTATTATTTTCAGTTGTTGCATAATATTGCTAGTCTGGGGTCTGAAATGCAAGATGGCTCTTCCATTATTTGTTCACTTCCTTGAATTGGTTGAAATATTTTCACAACTGCCAAATGCCACTTTGCTGCCTCGACAGCACTGCTGCCACATTGGTAGCCCAGACATAAGGAACAACATTGCCTTGACTCTCCCCTTTAGACGTTGAGGATGGTGCCCAGCAGCATCACCAGCACAGGTCACCCTGCATTTACTCTGCAGTTAGTAACTCAGGCAGCAGCTGCCTCACAGCGCGGCGCCGGCCCGCGGTGCTTTCCCTGCTGTGACCTGTTTGTGCCATTGCTTTTCCACGCAGCCCCTGCAGCCCCATGTTAGAGTGTGGGACTCGGTGAGCCTGGTGACGCTGCAGGTGATCGGCCTCGGCACCTTTGAGCGCGGAGTGGGCTGCTTGGATTTCTCCAAAGCGGTAAGATGGGTGCGGTGCCTCGGGGTGTTCCACAGGACGTGGCCAATCCTATGGAAATGGGAAGAAAATCTCTGAAGATTCTCCATGTGGTTGTCTAGCTGATCTCTTTCAGTATTAAAAGTGTGTCATTAAAGTTTCTGTGTACTTTATAAAAGCAGCTGACAGCTGGGAAAACAGGAAATGGCACATGTAAAATTGCGGTACCAAACCAGCACGGTAGATAAATAGCAGGCAAAAAAAAAAGGTAACTAGAAATTGAAGTCCACGAAGGGTTTGGTGGTTTGGTTTTGTTTGTGAGGAGCTTGGTTCTTTTTATTTTGATGTTAAAAACAAATTTGTTAGTGAGGTTTGTGAAGACAAATTTTAGTGCGTTCTGATAGGTGGGTTAACTTTTTTGCTTTCACAGCTGGAGTAGGTTTTTGTCCACCAACAGGAAATTTAAAAAAAAAAAACCTTCACATTATCTTGTAGTATTTTTTCCTGAGGAATAGCTTGTTCTTTTTGCCTCTTCTTTTACATAAAAAAAGAATAGAGGTCTTTATTACTTAGCCCATAGAATTTATCAGAAAAATTGGTAGCATATGGAGATGCACTACTTGGCATTCACAAAGTTCTCATTTCAAACTTGGAAATGAGTTGGGTTTTTTTTTTGTAAAATATGGGCATATTTTAATCTTTAAGCTGCCACTGCATTTTTGCCAAAAGACTGAGACGTATCAGACCTCCTGAAAACCCAGGCTGGATTCTTGCATTCCATGCAGAAGAATTAATATATGTAAAAAACAGAAAATGCAGAAAAACGATGTCTGCAGTATTTTGCTAATAGAGGAGGAGATTTACAGGACAGCTGAGATGGGAAGGGATGTCTGGAGATCACCTCATGCGCTGTCCTGCTTACAGCAGGTTCTGTCAGAGCAGGCTGCTCAGGCTGTGGTCCAGCTGGCTTCTGGGAATCTCCAAGAATGGAAACTCAGCAGTGTCTCTGGGTGACCTGTTGAAAAGAAATTCCTGCACTCTCTTGCTGCAGTTTCACTTAGCAATTGGAAGAAAGAAAGCAATTGAAAGAAATTTCATAGCATTGAAATGTTGCTATGTTAGATATAGTGCATTTTGTGTTTCAGTAAATAATGTGAAAGGAGTACTGGCATTCCTGTCACTTCAACAAACCAATGAAATTTACATACTTGGATAGAGATTTTTTTCAGTGTGAATAAGAATGTATTCCATAATTTTAAAAGCAAAACCAAAAAGCCCAGGGAATTTTTGAGGACTGGATTTTAGTTTTTATTCTGTTCTGTTTTGCAGCTGAAACTGAATTTGATTCCTTGTTACAGTCTCACATGATTGCTCACTAGACTGAAACAGTTTGTGTGCAATATCTAGAACTGTGTTTTTACCACAGAATTTATTAACCTCCACAAGAGCTGCATAGGCCAATGCTGTCTTCAGGGTTTCTTCCCACGTAATAATTCACTCGTATATTTGCATATTACTGCTCAGAGTAGTGCTAGGGAATAATAGTTTTAGCCACCTCTATTTTCATAATTTGTTAAGGAATGAAGTACAAGAATCAACTTTATGATAATTAAAGTCTCTTCTAAATCTTTCTACAAATGTCCTTGAAACAGCTGGTTTCTGCAAGTATGCATTGCTGGGAATAAGTGTGGTTTTGTTTTAAGATTTTTTTTTTTTCTGTTCCTTTAATTACATGTAGCCATATATTTACCATTTTTTTGTAAAGTTGTTCAAAATAAGTGGTTTCAGTTATTTAATGCTCTAGGTGCTGCTTTACCTCCTCTGTAAGCACTGTTTTGTTCAGAAAGTATTACCTTGGCTGCAGTTTTACCAACTACATGATGGAACTGCTGGTACTTTATGACCCAGAAGGAAAAAACGACGCTTACAGAATCTGATAATGTAGTTATATGTACATGATAGTGGCATTTAGGAAAAAAAACACAAGTGGAGCTGTCTGTCTCTCCTCTGAGACCTGAGGAAAAACAAAATATTTATAAGAATAGCAAAAGAAATCTCTCTGCTGTCAGCATGAAATTGCAAACAAGAAAAAAAAACCACAAACAAAAAACCCAGCATAAAAGCAAACAAAACCAGAGTAAAGACTTGGTAAGATATTTTTAAAGCTTTCCTAGAATGTTATTTGAAGCATGATCATTTTTTATGAAATTATACAAAAATCTATGTCTATCTTTAAGAAAGAAAAAAAGGGAAAATTCCCTATCTATCTATCTATCTATCTATCTATCTATCTATCTACTGATGTTGTAATTACTTTTAAAGGACTTGGTTGATTTATATTTGTACCTTCGTAGATTTTTTAAAATACCTCTGCCTGCCCTGTTCCTAAAATGGGTATGATAGTACTTTGTCAGTACTTCTTTTTTTTTCTTTTTCCTTTAGGATTCCGGTACTCATTTGTGTGTAATTGATGACTCTAACGAGCATATGCTTACTGTGTGGGATTGGCAGAGGAAATCAAAAATAGCAGAGATAAAGGTAATTTTTGCACATGAACATTCTGAAATACAAATGGTTTTATTCCCATAAATACAAATTTGTAAGACACGCTTTTAATCTTACTTGGAATCTGCAACTGTGTAATACTGGTGGCTTGTTTAAGGGTTCCAGAGAAATGTATTCTTAACTTGTTTACTGGAAGCGGTTTGAATATTGAAGAGTTTGCAATTGCATTTTACTCATCCTTAAAAGCCAATGCAAATAAAGCAATTGTCTAATGGTTTTTTAATTTAAAAAAAAAAAATCCTGGGAGCTTTAGGAAACTAAACTGATGATTCAGTCTGTAGTTGTTTAAAAAAATAAAATACTTTTAAACATTCCATATTTCAATTTTGTCTGAATCAAATTCCAATTATTGATTCTCAGTTTGTGTCTCTTCTCATTTGAAGTCCTAAGTATTTTCGTGGATTGCAGTCATGTCTGCTTTTCTGTTTCTTTTTGAAACTTTCCAAATTTCAGAGCAATGAGATATTTTCAGAGGTGTTGCACTCAGCGCTCATGTAAATCTGATTTCACTGGGAATACCCAATCCTTCGTGTTATCCAGTATCAAGCAAGCAAATATTTCATGCATGTGGAACTGAGTATTCGTCTATTTTTATAAATCATGCTCCACATGAGCATGTATGTCTATATCATTACAAACTTGCCATTTCAGGTAACAAAATCATGTTGGTTTGACCTGTTTTCTCTAGATTATGTTGACCAATACTAACTGTATTCTACAAGTTTTAATTTAATTCTATAACAGTATTTTTACTTCCTTTTGGATATTTTATGCGAAACTATTTGGCATATGCCTTGTATTTCCTGTTCACTGACATTATGTTTTGACTGTTTTTGCACTCAGGGAAGTTCCTTGGTGTTTCAGAATTGGCTAAAAATTATTTGGCAGGGACAGCTTGCCCTTCAGAACTTATTCACATCTAGGACTTGGTCTTAGTATCTTAAGCACCTTCCACAGAAGATGGTGTGAGCAGAGTTGCATCCGTTGAGCTGGGATGCAAAACAAAAGCTATTTCTTAGCTGAACCTTCATTAAGGTTTTCAGTCCTTAAATTCCAAATGATTTTTTGACATAGCAGATTTGCTCGTTTGAAAACTCTCTGAGAAACAATTCAATAAATATGGCCATTGACAAAGATTTAAAAAAGAAGATTGTTTTTTTAAAGTAAGCCAAAAGTTGTGAAGTAGGAGAAGGTGCTGTCAAAGATGTGGTTTAACAGCACTCTTATGTATAGATCACAGAACAGCTGGGGTTGGAAGGCACCAGTGGAGATCATCTGTCCAACCCCCAAGCCAAAACAGGGTCACCTAGAACAGGTTGCACAGGATCATGCCCGGGTGGGTTTTCAGTACCTCCAGAGAAGGAGACTCCACAACCTCTCTGGGCATCCTGTTTTGAAATCCTGTAGAAATAAATACATTTACTTTCTTGTTTTGTAGTCACTGCCTGCAGGGGATTGGAACTGTCTTCAAAGACAGTTTGATTGAATATACATTAGAAATTAAGTAAATGACCAGTCAGTTTGTTATGTTTATAAAATCTATTGGTAAAGGATGAAATACTTTAAGATGTTGGTAATTCAGTAAAAGTACATGCAGCCAGTAAAAATACAAAGGTGGGACTCTATGTTTCAAAGTTTTGAGTTATGCAGGCTTCTCTTTTTCTTCTTTGTGAGGAGGAAAGGAAAACAAAGAACCCAAAAGAATCTTTATGGAATTTCTGAAAGAGAATGATGGATATAATCCTACAATATTATCGTTGTCTTACTTGCCTCTGTCACAGCTTTTTTATCCAGAATAGCAAATAGTCTGTGTAAAAACTAAGCAGGGTTTTCAATCCAAAAAAGTGTCTTTTATACATTATTCATTTTCCTTGGCAGAAGTCTTAGCTATTTGAGAGAGCAGAAGCTTTTTGTGATTCAAAAGGGAATGTAAAACCCTAACTTGTGTACTGAAGTTTAGTAAAGATCTCTTATGTATGTGAAAAATCAATATATATAAAATTATATGTGCAATTATTCAGACAGCTGACTTAGCACAGAACGCTTTAAAAAACTTCCGTGCATATGATTAGCTATCTAGTTTTACATATCTCTGTTCTAAAACTTGGGGGTTTACACGTGTTTCTAGTAGTTAATGTCCTATCTGAATAAATATTATTTCTGTTATTATTTCAGACTACAAATGAAGTTGTTCTTGCTGTAGAATTCCATCCCACTGATGCAAACACCATAATAACATGTGGCAAATCTCATATATTTTTCTGGACCTGGAGCGGCAATTCATTATCAAGGAAGCAAGGGATATTTGGGGTAATAATATCTTGATACCAGGACAGTTTTAAATCAATGGAAATCACATTTTCTGTACATTTTCTTCGTTGTTACCGTGTACTGTCTGATCAGAGAGGTAAACATACAAAAAAAGGCTAAAATCTGCATATATGTATGCAGGGTGTAAGAGTGTGGATGCATTATTCTAATTATGTAACAAGTATGAGCAATTATCCCTTTCTCTTGCTTATTTTGTTTCAGAAATATGAGAAACCCAAATTTGTTCAGTGTTTGGCTTTCTTGGGAAATGGTGATGTGCTCACTGGAGACTCAGGTGGGGTAATACTTATATGGAGCAAAACTACTGTAGAAGCTACTCCAGGAAAAGGAGCTAAAGGTAGGACATGTTCAGGCTTATTCACAGATTTTACATAGTCTGTAGAAGACAAACGTGAAGGATTGCATTAGGGAAGGAGTAGAGAAATAGGCCTGACTCAGAGCACACACTTCCTGTCAGTAACAGGTGGTACTAAAGTCCTGCAAGTCCTATGAACTTGCTGATGTAAGAGCAGTCTGGAATTTCTCTATAATTAATGAGACTGTGCATGAAATGAATGAAAACTACTTTATCTAAATGTTTTGCATTTTTAAAAAATGTGGTTAATTAGCTTTCCTTTGATCTGGTGGTTTGAAAAAGGCTGTAGGATCAATTTAGGGATTCTGCAGGCTGCCTTTGCCTCTTAAGGCTTATGTTGCACCATGCTTAGTCTCAGAGGAATTCCATTAAGTGGTGGAGCTGACATTAATAGGACTTGTATGTGAAGTACAATTACAATGCTTAGTGGTAGCAGTTAGATGAATAACAGTTTCTGGTTTAGCAGACCCTCAAGTCTTGATATACTTTAAAAAGAAAAAAACCTTTGAAATTTGAAATTGAACTAACTCTTTAGAGCAAAGCTTTTGTAAAAAAGAAAGGAAAATGATTTGTTACTCAACATATGCAGACCTGGCACAGTTGACCCCTCATAAATTCAACGATAATTCATTTTATTTGGCAGCTAATTCAAACGCTCTGGTTTAAATTGGTATGCCAGGAAAACATTCATGTAAAAAGTACATTTTTAACAGTAAGTCTGATTTTGTAGGTAAATCTTTTTCTCATCTTTCAAGCTAACTGCAATGGAAAAGTAATTCAACATATTATCTGATATTTAATTTTTAATTTCTTGTGAAAAAATAACCTTTTTTGCATTAGCAAATAAAATATTTAATTACATTGGCTTAACTAAAGGTGGGGTTCTTATCACATTAGATTGGTCACAGAACTTGATCTCATACTCTCTTACACAGTGTGAGAGCACACTGATTTGAACTGACTTGAGCCATAGGCAGAGTCAGCAAAGTTAAGCTCATAGCTGGGTACTGTTCCACTTTTTCTGTGATTGCTATTTGAAAATATGCAGCACCAGAATCTTGTTTTGTTTGGGGTTTTTTAATTACTTTCCAACAGCAGTTCTTTTGATGTGAAGACCCAATGAGGATGCAAAAGGCTTCTTTTGCTACCCTTGTTTAATTTTCTCATCTCCCTCGTTCTTCCAAGTATTTTCCTTTGGGTAGACTGCTGTCTTGATAGATGCCAAATGCTGGTTGTACTATTTTTATGTGCAGCAGCATCCAGCTTTAGATATTAGGTTCATGCATCCTGGAAACTTTGCTATAAATAATTGGCCTTTTATTCCCAAAAGACTGTAGACAACAAGTCTTCTAGTTTCTTTTAATAAAGTAGCTTTAATTCTTTTCTAATAATGACTTGTTAAATATTTTTTTACTCTAAAAGACAGTTTCTCTTGCATCTGGAAAAACTGTGTTCCTTTGGAAAGCAGAGAAATGAAAGCATTCTACCAATTGTTGGTTTTGGTTTTGCCTTCACATTTTGTAGGACAATCAGTCTAAAAAAGTTTTTCTTCAGAAAGGCATACCCTTTGTTTTATCTTTTTATCCTGTAAGAAAACACTACCACCTTGTGTTTGCAATACTAAGAGCCTGGCAATCCAAATGTAATTATTATTATACACTTCCTTTATTCTTCTGCCTAAAGGCAAAGCTTCTCGTAAACCACAGGTAAAAAAATGAATAGTGTTCTTTCTTATTTTCTTTTTTGTGCTTATAGGAGTATATCAGATAAGCAAACAAATCAAAGCTCATGATGGCAGTGTGTTCACACTCTGTCAAATGAGGAATGGAATGCTGCTAACTGGAGGTGGGAAAGACCGAAAGATCATCCTGTGGGATCATGATTTGAATCCTGAAAGGGAAATTGAGGTAAGAAAGCAAGAGTGACAAGGAAATTGCCTTGAACAAGGTATTGGCTAGTAAGACAGAGCCTTCCCCACCCTTAGTAGGTGAAGTTAAGATGAAAGAATACCATCTGGTTGCTGTTTTTTAAGTGGATTACAATGTTTTATAATAAAAGTGTTTAAATTTTAGCCTATAAATCAGCCTATATGAGGCTTCAGTTCTCCTGTGTTTAAATTGAACAGAAATGTTAGGTGTTTTCTTTCTTCAAAACCCTTCCTTTGTTGTTTGGGGTTTTTTAAATTCATCCTGTTTTAGAGGATGTTTGAGGATATTCTTTAGTATTGCCTATGTTTCTAGAAGTTTGCCTCTCTGGAGAAAGACAATGTCACCAGCATTTGAGGGTTTTAGTAGAATGTTTGACATGAGGTAAACAAGGGGTAGAATACATATTGGAATTCTGTAATAATTAATGATTAATGAGCTATGATGAGGAACTCCTTTTAAATTTATCCTAAACCAGGTGTTCAGTGAATATTTCTGTTCTTTGTGATTTGGCAATATGGCAGTGCTAGGTCAGTGGGGATTAATTGGATTTGGATTTTAAAAACTTGGGTTTTCCCTTACCTTGAAATAATGTTTTCTTCTTAAACAGTTCTTTAAACACTGGTTTACTCCACTTACCTATTGTCCATTTATAGCAGCTTTTTTTTCTTAACACTTACATAAGTTCAGTCTAGAACTTGTTACTGCCTTGAATCTAATACTGACATTTAGAAAACATGGCAGAGAAGGTAACCACTATCATATACAGTTCTTAGGCCTAAGTAACACACTCTATTCATATCAGTGTTTGTTTTCCTTTTGTTAATAATATTGTCTTAAAGCTAATTTTTACATTACCAAAGTCCTGACAGATTGATTTTTCTATCTTATGTTATCACTTAATATTAGTGTATTTTCTCAAATAAAATAATTTAGAAAACAAACAGTTGCACACTGTAAAAAACCCCAGTGTATTAGAATTCAAGCCTGCAATAAACAAAGTCATTGTAATTCAGAATCATTGCTAACATAAGGCAATGAACATTTAGGCTCATCAGGAAACATTAAGAAAATCAGGAAGCATTTACTGTGTGCTACAAGATTTTTCTTGGTTTTCAAAACGTGTTTTGGAAAGTAAATAGTAACTGCGTATTATTCCTTTCCTTATAAGATGAGTTGTAAGACTGTGGAAATGCATTTGTTTAGTGAATTTGATGCTCAAAAGCTATGTAATTTAATTTGTAATTTTTTTCTACTGAAGTTATTCAAATTATATAGCTGTGATTGTCTGGGAATAAGATCTTGTATGCCTGTACTGAACAAATAGATGAGGGAGGTTTCAGGTCAAGCCCTGATCGTGGTTACAGTAACTGGATTGTTCCTTTTTACTGGGAGAACTCCAGTTCTGATACTGTCACTGTGCTCTATTTGTGGCCTCCAAAATGAGGCACCTATCAAGATGCCTGATGTGGTTTGACAGATGTTTCTTTTGCCAGGTTCCTGACCAGTATGGAACAATCAGAGCAGTAGCAGAAGGAAAAGCTGATCAATTTTTAGTGGGTACTTCACGAAACTTTGTTTTGAGGGGAACATTTAACGATGGTTTCGTAGTAGAAGTACAGGTGAGCATACCTTGTTTTTTTCAAGTATAACCCCAAAATGTAAAGGTTTTCTCTGCTGGTGTGTTATTTTAAGAATCTTAATTTTATTAATTGTTAAATCACATGTGGTTTCTTTCTAGGGACATACAGATGAACTCTGGGGACTGGCATCTCATCCTTTCAAAGACTTATTTTTAACATGTGCCCAAGATAGGCAAGTTTGTATGTGGAACTCTGTCGACCACACACTGGAATGGACCAGGCTGCTAGATGTATGTCAACCCTTTAGTTTAAATATAATGCTAGAAAATAGGAGAAAGATTCAATTTCTGAAACACTCTTATCTCACCTGATTGCAAGCAAAAATCCTACAGTTATGCTTTTAAAAACAGCTCTCTGCAAGCTTTGATAAACTTAGCAAGGTTCATCAGACATTATGTAAGATGTAATCTGGTTGCCATTGCTTGATGTCATTTTGACAAGCCAGCTTGAATAAGTCTTAGTCCTTTATTCTTGTTACAGTTTATTTTTTTCCTGATATTCAAACAATCTGAAAAGGGTATCATACAGTTGTGAAGGTTTGGCTTTAGATGTCCTTTTCTTACAGTCATTCATTTTGTAGCTTGGCTAGTTCTCTGCTAATGTCTAAGCAAAATTATTTTTTACACAGAAATGTCGTCCTTTTACTCACAAGGTGTTCTTGCAGTGCATGTCACTGATACTCTGAGAGAAGAGCTGTCTGAGGGTCAGCATGCTGCTAAGCAATTGGTTTTTCCTGTGTCAGCTCAGCTCAGACTTGTAGGATAGCTTTGGTCTGAGGAGAGGTGTTGGGCCCTCAGGATGCAGACGGGGCAATAACGTGTCTGTGCCTCCCCGTGCAGGAGCCCGGGCACTGTGCGGATTTCCATCCCAGCGGAGCAGTGGTCGCCATAGGAACCCACTCGGGCAGGTAAACACCTTCCAGCTCAGCTGTGATTTCAGAAAGTGTAAAGGAGACACTTTATACACAGCTTTGAAAAAATTGTGTTCATTTGCTTTTTATTCTTTTTGCTTGAGGTTATGGAGCCTAAAAAGCATGGCAGAAGAGGGCAGAGCATCTTATATGTGTTAGACAAAGACAGAAGAATTGTTTGGTTGTTGTTAGGGTGGTTTGGTTTTTTTAAGAGGAAATGTTAAATGAAAGCCCAGATCTTGATTTATTATTTTTTTAAAACTAGTTTTTGTCAGGGATTTCCATGAGTACTCCTTATTGTCTGTTCCAAGTATAATGTGTTTCAATGTTACGTGCATGTTACATTTCTTTTTAAGACAGGTACAGTACAGATCTTTGTCTTTCCCATATCAAACATACTTGCAACCTTTTTAAACTGAGGTGGATAGGCAAGTGAACAGACTGGTATTTTGATTTTTGTGTAAGACAGGGTTCAGCATGGCACGCTGCTGCACTGAAGTGATACTGAACTGTTCCTATTCTTCCTGAAGTCATGGTGCCTTTGCAAGCTGTCAAAGCACAAACTGAGTCTTTTTAACTTGGGCTTCTTACAGTGGAAGAAAAAAGTTACTTTATTTCATAGTCAAACTCTGGCTTGGCATCATCTCCCAGGAAGGGAGTTCCAATGTACCAATTAAAAGAAAAAACAGGTCGTTCATAGCATTAGAAATGTGAGAGGAGCACATATTAAATCTACTAGCATTTTTGTTCTGTTTTTCAGTTATACCTCATAGTTGATAACCTGATGATAAAATAATGCCTGGTGCATGTAAGAAAATTGCGAATATTTTGTGTGTTTAATTTACCAACTAGAATTTTTTTTTACCTAACCTCATGTCTAAAAACCATTTGAAGTTCAACACCCTTAAAATTTCCTGGAAAAATGAAATGCTAAATATTTTTAGGGAGTTTTCTCCAAGATGAAGATGCAGTCTGCACTAAATTCATTAGGTATAATATCAGGCTACAAAACCAAGTTTACCTTCTAGTAAAAACCTTGCTGAGCTCTTGTATATTTGATTACCATGTTGGACCTTTCCACCTTAATATTATAAACATTAAATTGAATGAATGTTTCTATCTTCATTAAACACAGCAGAATATACAGGCCTAAGAGTACTTTAAACAGGTAAAAGGGAAAGAATGTCAGGCTATGTTTCTTCAGAATTTTTGAATGTTTTTGAACTTATATTAAAGCATAGTCAAGGCACGTTGCATGGCCAAAGCATTCAGTCTGTTGCTTGCTTTTGGTTGACTTTTTTGTTCCTCCTCTCCTGGAGCATTTAGTGTTATGTTTTAAGTTTTGCACATTGAATTTATATTCTTATTTTTAATTTACTTGAGGCAATGAGTTTATACTGCGTTTAAGAAGTTTATGATGATAAACTTGGAGTTTTTTGGGGTTTTTTTTTTACCCTCAGTAAAAAGAGTTTTCAAGCAGTTATATTTTCACCATTATATTTTAGTGTGTTCTGAAATTGTATAGTTCAATGATGGGTTTGAGATATACAAATGAAACTGAGTTGAAATGAGACCTGGTAAGTGTATAAGTGGATGAGAAATAAATGGAGTTGAGTCAAGATAAACAAACAGTTTTAAAATTGCTGCCTATGCAGCAGCATCATGCAGTCCTTTCTATGCCAGAAAATCTGGTCCAAGGGAGTTATTTCCCAAGGAATGAGGGCTGTATCATATATCTTGATTAACATAAGAAAAAATAATCTCAAATCCATAACAAATATTTTAGTAATTTGATTCATAGTCTAAAAATCTTAAAGCAAATATTAAATGAGACTAATCTGTTTAGAACTCAGTAGACCCAAACCTTGTGTGTGTTCTGGTGCTGCTCAGCTTTCAACACAGAGATGAGTAAGACAGGGACAAGGAATGGAGCACTAAGAAGGCTGGGTTTGTTGGTTAAAGTTGAGACATCAAAGGAAAACTGAATTTTGTCCCTTTTTTCCCATTCTTGTCTGTTTTTTTACTGTGGTGTGTCTTTTATCAGGCCTAACATCATGCTTTTGGTGGGTTTTTCACATAGCATTTTCCATGATAAATATTCCAGTACCATGTCCCCTTTTGGCCTGTCTGCAAAGGGTCTACTGCAGGTTTTGTTACCACTTCCTTAAATACCTGCTGTGGACCTGATCATCAGTTGTTTGGCAGTACTAATTCTTTCTGTGGATCCTGCTGCTTGCTGAAAAGGCACAGCTGGAAAATTAAAAAAGTTCTTTTTGAGGCACTTTTCAGATCCTTTTGACATGCTTCCAGTGGTATTATTTGCAGGGAATTAGATCTTTCTGTGACTAATTGTGTAGAATATCTTGAGTACTAAGCATATGAGTAATCAAAGGCAGTGTGGAAAAAAAGACCAACAAGATTCTAACAAAAGTGTTAATATTGGTGAGAAAACGGAAGGCTGAAGGGAAAGGTTAGTGTAAGGCAGAGCCACAAGGAAATAAATGAGGCAATAGAGCTACACATTACCTGTTTTCCACTGGTTCTGTCTGTCTTGCACACAGGTTATTCAGCAGTCCATGCCATGTAGGGTTGGGGGTTTTCTATGTGTATTTTGTTTAATTTCTTTCGTGTGGCTTTCTAACCACAAGCTGGTTTAAGCCATTGGGACCAGGCTGCTTTCCAGATGCCTAGCTGTTGGACACTGGTTGAGCACGAGCTGGACTCTCATCCCCACCCACAGAAAGCAATGTGTGATGTTGTTCCTGGAGTTCATTTTACAGCTTTGCTGTGGAATAAATGGTCCCAGGTTTAGCAGTGTTCCCCTGAGTTCACTGCAAGACAGAGCGTGGAATTCCCGTGCTCGTTTCCACAGTGTTTGAACTTGCCATTAGGGATAGAAACCTACTTGTGGCATATGTTCATGGCTGTGAGAGCAGAAGTTTGGAGCAAAGAAGTTAAATTCTGAGTACAGCTCCAATGTATTAAGCCATATTGACACCTTCTGTTTTCCTGATCTCTGGGCATGAATACATATTTTTATTAAATTGTCATTGTCTCTGTGTTGCTGATGTTCAGTGTGTTTAGGAGTTGGGTGGGCATCAGACCCATTGCAAAATGCTCTGTTTCTGCCCCTCTTGCACATCTTGCTGTCAGTGGCCATTTTGGTCTGTGTGCCAGTGAGTTTTTGTAAGCATCTCACGGGTGCCTCATAAATAATAAACTGCAGGTTAAAAGTTATTGTTAAAGAATAAAAAATGCAATTAGTTACCTTAGCTATAAATCATCCAAGCAAGAAATGTAAAATAAACTGCTAGTTTATGAACCATCAAATTCTAGTGAGTGGTTGGTTATTCCTTCTTACTTTAATAAAATTATTCACAGAAACGAAAAGAATTGAGAGAAAAATACCAAACTAGAATAGAATTTATGTTTACAATGAGTATGGAAAGGTTTTCCACTTACATCTACTACTTCTATTTTTTTTTTTTAAACTTTGTTTTATAAAAATTGAAAGATCAGGTTTTTTTAGCAAAACTTATCTTCAAAATAGGAAAGTAGAATTATATTCAGCTTAAGGCTTAATGATGATAAGATGCAGGCAGTCATAGTATCTGTTTGGTGGCTTGTTTAATGTCCAGTAGACATTTTGGTGATTATTACCATGTTCAGGGAAGGGGAAAAAATTGAATAGTATTTAGAATCTTTCATGTATTGTTGACTGAAACTTGTATTACTTTGTGAACCAGAAAAGTGTTCCATTAAAAACAGATGTTCTCTATGCTGCCCTTGAGGGGCTAGCATAAGATGATGAGAGCAGGCAGAGGTTATGGCTCTTTTACTTGTTTTTTTGTTTAGTGGAAGTGATACTTACTGGAATTCTCCTCTCTCTAGGTGGTTTGTTTTGGATGCAGAAACGAGGGATCTGGTTTCAATACACACTGATGGCAACGAACAGCTTTCAGTGATGCGCTACTCAGTAGGTAGGCAAACTTGTACAGTCAGAATAATTCTGATAAACCAGATGGATGTTCTGTTAAATGGTGTTAAACTAGTCCCCAGGCACAGCTTTGAAAAAATTGTTTCAAATGCTTAATGTGTAACTGAGGATTTGCTTACAGATTTGTTTGTTATCAAATAGTTGGCAGGTTAACAGAACAGTCTGTAAGAAACTTAACATTCCAGTGATATTTTAATATCCTTCTTAGTTAGTTTTCAAGTTCATTAATGCAAACCCATAAAACTAAGCTCGTGTCTGTCTGGAAGTCAGAGCTGTTTGTGAAGTGTTTGCTTTGGGATTACATGGAGTCCAAACCAGAGCTGAGTCTCCTCTTCAGACATGATATGACAAATAGTCAGAGGCTGACTCCTCTCAGTTAAAACAGGATGGAAGAACACACTTGTAAATCTTTCTCTTGTTTGCTTTTGGCTCACATGCCATGTCAGCAAGCAAAATGTTCCTCTGATGCTGCCACATTTGCCAAGCACAGCAATTTATTTTAAATTGCTGTTGTTCACTGACTCTTAGAGGTGTTTGATTGTGATTTGTGGCAGCTCTTGTCCACATATATTTTTTAAAGGGATACAAGATACGATAGAAAAATGCTTATAGTGTTTGAAAATTCCACATCTTTGTATGTTTAGTGTTGATTTATTTGCAGTCCTCACCTCCAAAGTTAAGCTATCCGTAGACTAAATACTCTTCTGCATTTTTGTGATGCATAAAACTCAAGTCTGCCTGCTGTCAACAGCTTTCAGAAATCCGGTGCAGTCTGAGGGTTTATATCCTGTCCATTGAACACTTATTCTAAAAAAAAAGCAGAAGTGAAAGAACTTGTATAAACAGATGCAGCTGAAAAGAAACATAATGTAAACTGTTACGAATCTTTCAGTACAATTCATAAGTAGTTTAAATGAGACTGTAGTCTTAGCAATAAACCTGCAATAATTAAAATTCATAAAACAAGCATTCTATTTATTTATATCAAATATTCTGTGTTGTAGATGGCACCTTACTTGCAGTTGGATCCCACGACAACTTTATTTACCTCTACGTAGTAACAGAAAATGGAAGAAAGTATAGCAGATATGGAAAATGCACTGTAAGTTTTGGAGCATGAATAATCATTTACATGGTTATTACATCTTGTACATGCATTTTGATGTTATACATGCATTTAGATGTTAAGCAGTGAAACTCTTTCTGGATTGATGTTTTTTTTCCTTTTAATTATATGTTTTATAGGGTTTTTTCAGCATTTGATTGATTTTAAACCTCAGCCTCTGATGGCTACTGCATCTCTTAGTGTGCAGTGATCACTTTGGCATCGGATACGACTAATTTATTAGATTATTGCCTTCTTTCTCTGAAATGGGAAATTAGCAGTAGAGATGGAGAAATGCCTTGTACCTGTATGCTGAAACTTATTCAAGGAAAATATTACATTTTTTTGGGGATATTTTTCTTCTATTGGTAAAGTACTTCTTGAACTAACATAATATTAGTGTGGTGTAATTCCATTAGAATATGTAGTCTTGGAAGCTGCAAATATACATTGTTTTCAGTTGTAATTGTTACTATTTACTACAAAATTTGAACTTGAGGGATGTGGCCCAGGGTAAATAAATCTAAATGTAGCATAGGTAGTGGAGTTTGTTATTATTGTTACATTGGATGAGGTTGTCCCAGTGCTAAAAAGACAGACTATTTTTCTGTAAGTGTTTAGTTATCTAACATTCTGGCCTTTTAAGATTAGTGAAAATATTTACATTAAGAACAAGTGAAACTTAATGAGATCTGCAAATTATGTCATAAGAATAGTTTCACCTTTGAAATGCGACACACACTACACCACAGGGGTCAGAGCAGCCTGTGTGCCACTGTTGTGGGGTGCACAGGGCTGCCAGGGCAGGCAGCAGCACTGGGTTTGCCCCATCCCTGCAGAGCCCACAGGGAGCTCAGGCCAGGGCCCCAGTGGAGCTGGTGGGGATGGCAGTGGATGTCTGCACCTTAGTACAGCATCTCACATCGACACTTATTTTTTAACCATAGAATATAAAATCACTCAGAGATGGCTAATCCTAACATATATAATAGTTTGCTATGTATTTCAAGGTCTCTGTGGGCTCTTTGAAGATATTTAAGATCATTTATTTCTATGTATTGTGTATGTGGAGAGAGCATATTGCAATTTAAACCAACATCTGGATGTCCCTCTATCCCACTGCCTTGGCAGGAAAGAGATTTGTAAAAATTGGTGTGGGAGAACTGAGCATTGTTATACCCAGGCAGAAGCGTCAAGGCTTCAAAGCAGATTTCTGTTATCCTTTTCCTTTCAGTGTGAGTGACTGCGTGCAGAATACAAAATCAGCAGCACGGTTTGTGTCGCAGCTGAGCTCCCTGACCCTCCCAGTCGGTGCAGAAGGCAGCGATGTGAAGCTGCCTGGAGCTCACTGCGAGGCTGCAGATCCAATTTCACTTGCCCTGCGCCTCCCCTGTGTTCCCTGCCAGCACCCTGGCGGGCCCATACCAGCTTGATGCTAAGCAGGGAGACACCCAGGCATGCTCGGGACCCGGAGCACTCTCTTGGCACTGCATCCTTCTGGCATTCTGTCATTCAGTAGCCTCACGGGTGACCTCCAAATAGTATGACTCAGTCCTCCTGGTAGTCAACTTCTGGTTGTTTCTTCCAGCTTGAATACATTATTTGAATTCTTTCAGAAGGATTTTATCTACTGAACCAGCATTAGCTGGTGCATAAGGGCTATATGCCTGCTGTTAGGTTTAAATCCCCTCTCAGTCACAGCCAGGCATTCTGCTGCTGCTAGAGAGGCAAGTCTGTGGCCTGTGGGCCTGTTTCCACAGCGAGGGATAGTTGGCTGTGATCAGAACTTCAGACGAGCCAAAACCATTTTGACTAGTGCAGCTGTTTTTTGAGGGCTCCAGCTATGCAGTCAGCAGTGTGAAGGTGTGGGCTGGGGCTGAACTTCCAGCGTGTCAGCAGTTCCTGGGTAGCTGCTGCTGTCTCCATTTGCCTTACATCAGAGACACTTTAGCAAAGCAGGAGTAAGTGCTGGGCATTTACTCAGAGGGCTGTGGGCTGAAAGCCACGCTGACAGCCGCTCTGAAGTATTTGGTACACTGGGTTTAACCTGAGGTGATTAGTGTGCCTGTCCCAGAGGCTGTGGGCATTTTGAACCTTGCACCACTGAAGTCTGAAACAGATGAACACTGCCAATGGAAGAAGGAGTTTCCATTTAGTTAGATAGTTTTTGTAGCTGGTGATAATATGAATCATTCATTGTACATAAAGGTACAGAACAGGAGAGAGTAAAATGTTGCCTTATTGGTGGGCAACTACCAAAGGAAGATTTTTATAGAAAATGGGATATTCCTGTTGCAAATATGATAACAATGTTGTGTTCCAGTTCATCATTTGGTGATCACTTGCCTGAAGGGATTTTGCAGCCTGGAGCCCCCTGGCCAATTGCTTTGTTCCCTCCCCCCACCACCCCCAGGAATTTTAACAGCTGCCAAATGTCTGTCAGGAATTAGTAAATGACTGACCAATTCTTTTCCATGTTGGAGTTCGATTGCAGATTGGAAGACTTGGAAAATAAGGGAGGGAGAAAAAAAATCCTAGCCAATTGTGCACTTTTTTTTTTTAATACCAGGTTTGCATGTCAGTATAATATGTCTCACCCATGACTGCAAAGCAGTTATGTCAATACACAGTTCCTCTGCTTGAGGCAGAGACTACTGCATAAGTAAACAAATCATAAAGGCCAGCTTTTCTCCTAAATGTTTTTGCAGTCTCTCACAGAGGACCTGTGAACAGGGAGATGGGACACGGGTGTATTTCTACATGTAATTCTGGAAGCAATCAGGATCTCTTAGAGTTTTCTGTAGAAGAAGCTGGCATGGTGGGTGGTACAGCAGGCAGTGCAGAGCTTCTGCATGGCCCTGGTGTGGCTGCTGCAGGCTGTGCCAAGGGACCCTGTGGGGGGCTTAGGGACATCTTGTTCATAATGCCCACTGAGGGAGGGACATGGATTGACGTCTGTCAGTCAAGAATGTGGCAGTTTGTTTCCTGGCAGAATGACTATGAAAGGGAGAAAATAGATGGTCTTACAAGGGGAAAAGGAGCAGTAAGAAGAAATGGAAGGGTAGAAGAAGAAGAGTGACATGGATGTCACTTTTATTAATTTGTTACCCAAGATTCCTACCTTATTTAAATTTATGGCTTCTCTGGAGCCTTTCATAGCTTTATTATTACTGTTATTATTACTCTTAGTTCCCTCAAAAGAAGTTTGTGCGCAGAAAAAATATTCTGTCCAGCTGCATTTGTCTTCTTCCTCAAAACCAAAGCGAGGTGTTTAATACTTAGTGTGCTGTTAATGGTGATAACTAAACAACTAGACCAAAGGGTTTTGATTATTAATAAAGATGACCCAGTGCCTGTAGGGCAGACACTTTTCAAAGCTGGTACTAACATGGTGCAGTGCAAAAAGCACAGCAGAGCCTTTCAACAAGCTTAGAAACATATTCTTGTAACACCAGTCCATGATCTTGTAATTCTGCATGGTGGTTGTTAACCAAGGTATCCTAAATTTTTAGGATGAGCAAGGGTTATTTGCATGAGTGTGCATTTAATGGAAGTTATTTTAAATGGATAGAGAAATAAAAAAATCCTATCTGTCACTTTTTTGTTAGGCTCTAAAACTGATCCTGTGCAAGTTACTTGCTTTTCACAATTAGTAGCAATGTGTATGTTCCTAATTCCAGTATAAATTTGGGTTCATCTATATTTTAGCATCATGCCTTCTAGGAGTAAATCCTTTTGGAGTCCAAGAGGACCAGGCTTTACAAGGGAGAGTGGGAGAGGCACAATGCCCAGCCTGTGTTTGTTTAGCTGTTAGCGAGTGTGGCAATGGGACTACGCAGCCTTTAAAGGCACACAAGTGAATTGCAGCAGACCTGGGGTATGTGGGAAGGTGATTTTTTTTTTTTTTTTGCTGTTAGCTCTCTCATCTGTGGGTGCAACTTCTGCTTCACTTTCAATTAAAATCAAGTGTTTCACACTGATGTTACTGCATTCTTCTTCAGGGACATTCCAGCTATATTACACACCTTGACTGGTCCCCGGACAACAAGTATATAATGTCAAACTCAGGAGACTATGAAATACTATACTGTAAGTATGAAATTAAATACGCTGGAAACAGAAATATGTATTAGTTGACAGAGTATTTAGAAAAGTGTGTTTGATCAGCACTGTACAAAATGCTTACTGACAAAGGCACTGATTTGAACTTGTGTAACCTGATATCTTGATGTTATTCAGAGCTATGTGTTACCTAATGGCAATGCCAAATATAGCTTACTTCTTTACAAGGTCATAAATCAGTTTAACAGTGTAGAATTTACAGAACAAGTGGCTCTACGACTTGATGTTGGCCAAAAGTTCTGTAGATTGAAAATAATATATACAGTTGTCTTATTAGTGTCAACAATACCAGTTATTTTGGGGGAATAAAATCAGTGGGCCTGTGCCACAGTTCTCTCCTGGGGTTTCTTGTTTGAAACATTATCTTGGCTGGTGGTGATGAAAACTAAGAAAAGGAGTAATGCTGCTTTAATGAGTTAGTGGTAATGATGTTTTTGTGTTTATCTTTTTTTAATATGTGAAAACATGGATATAACATATAGTGGTTATGCCAGAAGTTCAACATCAGTAGTGCATATTAGTCTGTTTTAAAATTGGGTTTTTTTATTCCTGTCTTCCTATGGCTTTAACTGGATCCAAGAGAATTGTAGGGTTTTTTCCCTTTACAGGCAAGAATAGCCAACAGTTTAAATGTCTGTCACCTTAACATATTTTTTTTGCCTGTCACAGCTTAGGTTGCAAATCTAGTTAGTGCAGTCTATCAAAAGGATGTGTTGGTGCTTATAATTTCATGTATAGGGAAGAAAAGAACTGTGACCCATTATTACTGGCTTGGTGTATTGCAAGACAATCTTTCCTTTTCTTGTTAAAAGTTGTAGTGTGGTCTAAGGCTTCTCTGGCAGTAGTTGCTCACTGTTTTAAAAGCACAGCTTCCTGAATGATTTACTGAATTCTAGCACTTCAGTGGACCTGGTAGGAAGAAGAAATTATTATATTACAGACTACATTAAGACATTTTGTAGAGTTGGTAGCAGGGAAAGTGCTCAAGTTGCAGAGAAGTGGTTTTGAGGTTATGTTATCAGAAGAGGGAAATGAGAAGTAAATGTGACTCGTAAAAAAGTAGTAAAGCTTCAAGTATCTGGAATTTGATAAAGGTGCTGGTCTGTCTTTGCCTCTACAATTTAATTCCAGATTGGATTTAAGGTGCATTTAGTTATTGCATTAGCATCTCTTCAAAGAGCACCTATGGAAATAAAATTTTGCATTGCATAAGTCATCATTCATTTTTTTTTACAGGGGACATTCCAAGTGGCTGTAAGCTAATCAGGAATCGTTCTGACTGTAAGGATATAGATTGGACAACGTACACTTGTGTGCTAGGCTTCCAAGTGTTTGGTAAGCACTGTTTAACTTGCTTTTAAGCTACTAACACTGTGCTTTTGTGTTTTTGTTTACTTCAATTTGTCATTAAAAGTACACTGTTAATGATTATTAAGGGATGGTGCTGCGATCATAGATCAAAGTGACTGACCACAGTATTTGTCTGTACTAAAGTGCACCAAGTGTTCTGTAGACAATGTACAATTGATTTCTATTTAGTTCTTGAAGTTAGAGGGTTGACTCTCCCACTATCATTTTAGGCTACCAATTATGGAGGCACTGAAGCAGCAGGCTTATATTTTAAAGTGCTCGTATGGCACATGTGCATTCTCCTTTGTTTACCTTGTTTTGGGACAGGAACAAGAGTGTTACAAGTGTAGGTTATAGTTCATAAATTAAAATTATGACTGCACTTTGATACCTGTAGTCAAAGGTGAGTAATATTTTGTAAAGAATAAAAATGTTTTTTGTTTGTAAAGAATAAAAATGCTTTAAAGCATAAACAGATTTCTACCTAGTAGTTTATTTTTAAAATATACAAAACAATTCTAAAAAGCTGACAGATCTGCTTTTAATTTTAATTTAATCTGCCATTTTAGACTGTGGCAAAACAGTTCAAATTGCTTTTGCTGTAGGCAGCTCTGTTGGCCATAAATGAGGAGCCCCTTTGTGAGGGGTATGAAAGTAAGGTTCAGCCTCCCAGTGAAGTTCTGGGACCAGGGTTGGGAACGTCTCTCTTCCACCACTGAGATCAGGCACCTGCCTCTGTTCTGGTCGAAATACCAAAAGCAAATAAATCAGCAAATTCTTTAGAGGTGAGGATTAGATCTACAGATCTTCTCTTCACAGCTACTAGAAGGTCAACTTTGCATACCAGCTTACATGCAGGGTAGAAGAAAATCAGAGAGGTGTGAGTCCTTTCCGTAGCTTCTGACACCTCTCATGCGTATTTAAGGGCTGTCATGTGCTTAACGAGCAAGGAGCCTCAACGGATTGAGGTTGGTGTGAGGGCTAACACTGACACACTTGTGTGGCATATTGGTTGGGTAGAGGGCATTTGGTGCTTAATAACCAGGCATGATTTCCTTTTTGGATACCACAGATCTGAGACAGAATAGGAAAAATAAAAGGATCAGAGAAGGAAGCTGATTAATTGATAGACTGCATAAATATTTCTGAGTTCTTTGGAGCTTGGTATGTAGCAGAAATAAAAAGGAGCATGCTCTTTCTGAGCTAAATATTGTTGCTTATTGCTAGTTTGATGAAAATATTGGTTTCCATTAGCCTGAGAACTGTGAACCAGACTGTGTATTTTCAGGTATCTTTATTCAGGGTGAAGTAGAAACATCTGATGCTCTGATCATGTAAGCCTAGGCTAACAAAAAATTGGACCACAGCAATTTCCTCACTCGCTTTGCTCCTGTGACTGCAATAACAGTGCAGCACAAAAGCCTTTTTTAAAATGGAGTGTCAGAAGATTCAGGAGAGGCCACAGAAAGTGAAAAGCAAAACGCTGATGCTAATACGATGTCTTTCACCAGGAACAAGGAAAACACTTTGTAAGGACTGCATTTTTCTTATGGAATAGGCTTGGAGCTGAAACATTTTACTTTTTTTTGCAGAGTACTTACATCTACCAGAAACATGGAGGTAGCAGACTATGTTACTACTGAACTTCTACCACTACATTTGGTAGTAGAGCAGACAGAATTAGGGCAGCAGCTCTCTGGGATGAATCCCAGGGCTTTCCCAGAAGTGTCCTTTACTCCTGACCTAAGGAGGTGAGGTGTGAGAGCGCAGAAAGAGTTTGGTTTCACGTCTAGACCACTGGCTTTGTCTTTTTAACAGCTGTTAGATTGAAGCTGTTATTAGTGACTGAGGCCAGGCTGGGCATGAGCAGCTCCCATAACCGCTGTTTTGAGAAACCGTTTTACTTACTGCCTTTGGAAGTGGATAAGTCTCCTGATCCTGTCTGCATTTTCTTTTAGATTAATACAAACTTCAACCACTCTGAATTAAGTTTAATTAGTTTCAACTACTCTCAAAATTTTCAGTGTGCCAGGGAACCTGGGCATGAAATAGATAAAGCAGATAATGTGATGGTATTCCAGGGCAGAACAGAATATATTTAAACTTCCTAGCCAAGATTCATCACGCCCTAATTTTATACTGTCTGCTAGTCTGACACACTTTGCAGAATCTTAAAGTTATGGTTTGACCTCAAACAAAGGCAAATATTTTCCCATTAATTCAGACAGTGCAGCTAAGCCAACCTATCAGATATTTGCTAATCTGGCTTTGACCCAAGGGTCAGCTGGCTCAGGGATCCAAGCAAGCCAGGGGCTGCTCACTGATGTTCAAGAGAGACGGTTAAGTTTGTGGGATTTGGACTTTTGGGGGTATGTGTTTTACAATTCAGCTCTGTGGGTAGTGTGCCATAGGATCAGGCTGTTGTTAGCAGAAGGAGGAGGATGGAAATGTGTGGTGTGGATGAGAACAGCATCGCTCGTTTTGGCAGCTGCTCTTGCTGTTGGCTCAGCAGTGTTAGCCCTCTGCACCCCAAACGCTTGAAGTCACTCTGGGGTTTGCTGCACATTTCCCACAGCTTTGCCTGAATAGATTCTTTTGAGAGGCTTACTGCTGTTTAGCAGAATTTGTTAAAATTGAAGTGCTGCTGTTGTGCCTTATAATAAAGTCCTATTACTTTGGGGGTTTTGTTATTTTTACAGTTATTAAGAATTTTTGCAGTTATCTTAAGAATTCAAGACTCAGTCATATTAATGTCTTGGATTTTTTCATGTTTGCTTGATGCATTGAAACAAATCCTGCTGTCTTATGACAAAGGGTTGCCTTACCTTTGGAGCAGCTAAAGGACTTGGCAAACATAAGAGATGTTTAATAAAAGCTTCAATCTTGACTATTAGTCCTTTTAATCTTAAATTAAAAAGAAGAGGAAATTGCGTAGTTCTTTGTCAAAGCCTGCCTAAGGTGGTAGCTGAAACTTCAGGTATTTGTTACTCCCACATGATAACAGTATTTCATGTGTAGAATGAATGAGGAAAGGTAAAATTCATTCATGTTGAACTACTTGAAAATTCTTAAATAGTATTTATTTTTTCACTTGATTTGAGAGCACTAAAATGTTTCTGAATACTTTCCTAAGCTCTTCATGTATTTATTAGTAAATTACCTACAATGTAGCTTATTGGCATTTTAGCAAGTTTAACAAGCTGCCTTTGTTAGTCTTCAAAGAAAATAAAGTTCTTACTCCACTCACTGAAGAATGGGAAAAAACAGATTTAAAGTTAAACACTCTTTGCCATTTTGCTTAAAAACAAGAAGATAAGGCAATTCTGAATTGGCTTTTTGTGCTATATAAAACAGTAGACGGCACATGGTTTTTATTTTATTGATGTCAGCAACTGTAAGGGAGGAAGATATTTTCATATCTGATAATCAACAGCCCTCTTGGTGGATTGGACACAGAGTTTTTCAGGGTGGGGGTGAAATTTGAGGGGTTAAAATTTCACCTAACTCCTAGACCTAATCAGGTACCCAAATCTGATCTTAAAAACATGGTACCTTTGGCATATTTTATAATCCCTTGCTTACCTTTTTTTTCAGCTTTCCATGGTGATATGAATTGTCTGTTTTATTATGGGAATCTCTAATGTCTTCATGTTTTGTTAAAATAATTTTGTTTAGAGTCTCTCCCCCATCCCAAATTTGATCAGTGTTTTTCATCTAGGAAATGTTGTTATTCTTTTGTCTAGACATATCTGTGTCATTCTTTTGACTTAAAACGATATTGAATTGTACTTAAGAACTTGACAGCACTTACATCTATGAAACTTGCACAGGCTGAGTTTCTGTGCAGAGTATCATCAATCGTCTTCTTTGAATTACACAAATACTAAGATTTGAAATACAAGAAGTCAAACAAATGAAACCAGAGAAGAAGCCAGTAGGACCACAATGTACAGTACCTGGGTTTGCCTTGTGCTTCAGCTTTTAAAATGTCTGTGTATGAATGACAGTATTAAGAGTTATCAGTTTAGCAGCAAACTTAATTTAAAGATAAGGTTTAAACAAGACTGAGATTTTGAACAGGAAACAAATGTTAAGCCCAAGATGTTATCCTGGCTGAAACTGAGGGTTTGGGAGAACAGGGTGGGGGGAGCAGCATTAGACTAGCAAAATATTAATGAGATTTAATGCAGTGCACATTCCATTTTCCAGCTGAATTTCTGTCTTTTGTTCATCTTGCCTTTTCTCACAGCTTTATAGACTTTATTTTTGTTCATGAATTGTCTGTTGATTTCTTTCCAAAACCACCATTGCTGAATATCTGCTGTACTCTTTCCTAGGAGTGTGGCCTGAAGGATCAGATGGGACAGACATAAATGCCCTTGTCAGATCCCATAACCGAAAAGTGATAGCAGTGGCTGATGATTTTTGTAAGGTCCATCTCTTTCAGTATCCCTGTTCCAAGCCAAAGGTAAGTCTAGACCAGTCTAGTCCATGTGCTTGTTCACATTGCCTGAAGCTTTCCTTGCTTCCAGCATGTTTTGGAGCCTGGCAGGCAAATACTACTTTTATATCCAAGAACCCCCATTAATTTTATGTATAAAATAGAAAGTGCAAAACAATATAAATATAAAACAATATATCTAAAAGAGAACTGTCAATAGTTATCGTTAAATTCTGGAGACAAGTCTTGATGCTTTGTGTTTGCTGGCCTTAGTGTTAGGTCCATTACCTTTTCTATAAAGATCCAAATCTGTTCCAAGTTGCAAAGAAGAGAGGAGGTATTGTGGGAAATCTAATATAAATATAATTCCTTACTCTTTTGTGAACTAAGATCTCTCTTCAAGGTCTAAGCATAAATAGTAGTTTTAAATTTCCGTATAATGTGCTCTTCTAGCCAGCATGTGATTTATCTTTCTGCTTGTTTTCAACAGGCCCCAAGTCACAAATACAGTGCTCACAGTAGTCATGTGACAAATGTCAGCTTCACCCATAGCGATGGTCACTTGATTTCAACTGGAGGGAAAGACATGAGTATTATTCAGTGGAAACTCGTGGAGAAGGTAACTCTGCCACCAAATGACATTGTCCTGGATATCGGTGCCACCAAAGTGCCCATCCCTGCCGGTGAAAACGCTGTGCAGTCTCCTGCACATCTCCCACAGCCTTTTAATGAAATGAACCAAAATGAAAGCGTAACTGGCAGCTCTCCGGCTTCCTTGGAGAGCAACTTGGAGCAGTCTGTGGAGCACAGCGAGGAGCACAGCGAGGAGCAAAGTGAGGGAAGCAGCCTGGATCCCGCCGAGCCGAGCTACGAGGAGCCCTCCAACGAGCTGAGCGAGGAGCACAGCGAGTCCACGGTCACGGAGGAGCAGCAGGATAACTCACCGGTGTCTTAATGCTCCCAGCTCAGGTGGTTGTTGTTTTCCCGTGGTGTGCGTGCTTTCATTACAAGGGTGAGGGTTCAAATAGGGAAGAGTAGCTGAGATTCATGACCACTCCAGATTTTGAGTTTCAGTGAGATTTTTAGTCTGAGCTTCAGTTCAATGTGTGGAACCATCCCAAGGGCCTGGCTTGATGGTCTGTAGCAAGATCTGGTCGCAGTTAGTAGTGGACATTACTATAGATCCATTTCAGTTCTGAAATTGCTGTCAGGAAGTGGCATGAAATACATACTGGAAAAAAGGTTAGCTCTGAGAATTAGCTCAAGTAGACCACCTTAACTATGTGGAAGTGCTTTCTAGAAGAACTGAGCTGATGGGAAGCGCTGAGCTATTCCAGCTGGGAAGCACTGTGCTGCTTTTTCCAGGTGCAAAGACAAACAGAATGAACAAAACAACCAAAAAGCTCTTTGTAGGGCTGTTTTCCTTTGTTTTTCCTTGAGAAGAATAGAGGAAAAATAAAGTAACAATGCCACATGTATGGCAATGCCTTCTTGATCTAACACATATGCAATTTTCTAACACTACTAATTCCTCGTGGAGTCTGGATATGTTCAAAGTTGATCTGCCCTGGGTGCTGCTAGTTCAAGGCAAATCCTGTTGAGGAATAGTGTCGACTGTTCCATTTTCACAGGCTCTTAACTAGCAGGCTAACCAAATACTGGCATGTTTCACTTTTCATGACCTGAAAGTTGACTTAAACTATAGGACATAATTGTCTCTGCAAAGAATTGCTTGCCTAGAGAGTTCGAAACTTGAGAGAATCTTTTACAGTGACTTTGATGTGAACAGCAGAAGCGTGGCAAGAACACAGAAGTCAGATGGGCTCCAGAGTTAAACTTTAAGCCTTCAAGCAGAACTTGCTCCATCCCTAGTATGAAAAATATAAATACAGTTAACTTAAATTATTAAATTGGTGCTTAGAATTAGTAAGTTGATAATTTTTTCTTCTGAATTTTTAGAGGTAATTCTTAAAAATCATTAAACTGCAATCTTTACTTTCTGTTTTTTCCCCTGGCTCCTTTAGCAGTTGTGATATAAGCATACAGTAATTTAGATGATGATGATGTGATTTTTTTTGTTTTCCCTAGACTTGCTAATCTATTGTTTTTGTGATTTTATTTCCACCCCACCCCTCCCCAGGTTGCTCTAAGCCATGCAGCTCTCATGTGGCTATACCTGGCCAGTTACGGGATATCTTGGCATTTGTTATGCATTTGGAAAGTACTTTTTTTTACGAAGTTTGTCAGCTACGTTTTTTTCTTAAGTGCATACATTTCCTACTTTAAAAAAAGATATAGATTTACTGGCAGATATCCATTTCCTATGTACTTGTTTATATTTTGATTACATAGAAATTTCTTTTTTTAACTTGCTGCATTGTGCTGGTATTTTAGTTCTTAGTTAGAATATCATGTTTAGAAACTTTGGATGAGTTCATAAGTCTTAATTGTGCAAACGTTTACGTGATTGTGCCATTCCAAAGTGCATCAAAACTGTCATTCCCTTACTAGTATCTTCTCAGGAGAAATGCTACAGATCAGGTATTTAGTCATCATTTGGAAAGATAAAAACAAATGGACTCCCAAAGGACATTTAGAACATTTATATATAAAATATATAAATATATATATACACACATATATATATATAGAAAAAATATCCTCTTGTTTACAACAGTTCCAGAGAACCTCAAAGTAGTTCCCTTCAGCTGGAGGGAGATATGGATTCCAAGCAACCCATCTGTTTAAACTGTGCTCTGTACATAGAGTTTTACTGGAGAGCTCTAGTATGCCTGACTTGCAAATTTGCCAAATAGCAGCAGTGGAAGATAAAGTTCATCAGCTCATCAAAGTTCTTGGTTACAAATGAGGAATATGCTGTAGGTTTAGAAAATAATCTTAGTAAAGGAGAAGGGATAGTAGAGCTAACGAGGCACAGAGAGCTCTCTGTCATTTTTATGAACTCCACATAAGCAACACATTTCTCTTTGGAACATCTGTCACCTGGGGTTGCCATGTAAGTGAGAGTTAGTTGTGATATTCTTGTGTAGTTCAGAAGACTCTACTAATATGCAAAAAGCCTTACAGCTTTTAATTGCTGGCAACTACTGTTTAACAAATAATTAAATCTGTGATAATGGATCGAAATGGGATTATGTAACTGTAGATGTTTTAGAAAAATAATTGTGAATGAATTATGATTAAGAGTGTTTCATGTGAAGATGTTTGAGCCATTTCTATCTATCATGCATTCCTGTCTTGAGGCAGAAAACTTTGAAGATTAAAAAAAAATAAAACAATCAAAATAAAATATTGCAGTGTCTTTCTCCGTATCTGTTCTGGTTCCTTCTGTACATAAAGTTATGCTGTCATCACAGTTGCAGTGTCTGGGTCTGTGATTTTGAAAGAACTTTCTCAATGTGTGCTTTTTTGATAACCTCTCAGGCTGTCTAAAAATAAGTTAACTCAGCATCATGTATACTATTGTCAGATCTAAATATTGCTCTTGTTTATGTCTCAAAAGTTCTATGATATTTCCATTTTTCTCGAACAGCTGGCATTATCCTTCTGTAGCTAATTGATGAGTGGCAAAGTGTTATCAACAGGTTTTTGTCCTGCTACAAAGTGCAGTCTGCCTTCCAGGGTTCTGCCCAGGAGCTTTCTTCTGGAAGTCATGAGAGAAGTACAAACTTATTTTGGCTATAATGTATTAAATACCAGAATGTTTCCCCATTCCTCATGGTCTCTGTCCAGCTGCAGGTGCAGAAGGTCACAACATGCTGAATGTATTCCTTGTGCTCACACAAAGAATTCCATCTTTTCAAAGGCTTTGAATCATTCGCGTTTCTTGCATCTGGTTTCTGTCCTTCACAAAAGGGACGGGTGAGGTACAGAAGGAAGAAACCTGCAAGATAGACAAATACCTCCTGTTTATCCTCATTAAAGGAAAAGCAAACAAAAACCATCATTGCCACCCTGAGCTGGACTGGAAGCCTCGACTCTTCCACCAAATTGTCAGGAGAATGCTGTCACCAGGAGAATGTTCTACCTGGAAGTTTCAGGATAGGTGAGGAACAGACTGGGGATGTGGATGGGTAGTGATGAATAATGAGTTTCTTTGGTTTGATCTTGCTGGAATTCTCATATATATATATATATGTATATATGTATATATGTATCTATATATATATTATTATATAAATAACAAGTACTAGTTTTTGCATATGATGCACATCAAGGTCTAGCTTCTTACTTTTTTTAATCATCCCTAGAAAGCAATGATTCTGGTTTTGTTTATGAAAATGAGCAAAAGTTATATTTTGATTGTTAAATTGATTAGTCTGCACTGAACAATATGCTGTATTTTCTACTTTGTGCTTCACTGTGTAAGATATGAATGTTTCCTTCAGTTCAGTGCAGTATTTCAGTTGAATCAGGATGAAGTAGAATGTCCTTGTGAAATTTAGGCTTGGCCAAACCAACCAACCAAAAAAATTCTCATTTCCACAGCCTCATGCTAATAAAATGTGGGCTCCTGGCAGTGGAAGGGTTACTATTACATGAGGTGGATTTTACTTGAGTGATATTTGTGCTGCATGTTTGCTTTCCTCCTGAACAAGTCCAAGCCCATTGCCTAATCTGTATTTCTGACAGATGTTTTATGTACTAATACTTTAATCAACTGAGAATGAAAAACTGCTTACAGTAGGATTATACACTTTAGAACCCTAGCCAGTGTAAACATTTTAATGTAATTAATATGCATGGGGTGGCTTTGTGTGCAGATACATGTATGCAAGCATCAAATGGATAATGGATATGGGTGCTCTAGGCCCTTTTTTTTTTTCCTCTGTCTTTTTCCTCTGTCTGGATGACTTCACAGTTAATTAAGAAGGTTTAGGAGCACAGAAGCCTTCCCAACAGAACAGTGAGGCAAGAGNTTTAGAACATTTATATATAAAATATATAAATATATATATACACACATATATATATATAGAAAAAATATCCTCTTGTTTACAACAGTTCCAGAGAACCTCAAAGTAGTTCCCTTCAGCTGGAGGGAGATATGGATTCCAAGCAACCCATCTGTTTAAACTGTGCTCTGTACATAGAGTTTTACTGGAGAGCTCTAGTATGCCTGACTTGCAAATTTGCCAAATAGCAGCAGTGGAAGATAAAGTTCATCAGCTCATCAAAGTTCTTGGTTACAAATGAGGAATATGCTGTAGGTTTAGAAAATAATCTTAGTAAAGGAGAAGGGATAGTAGAGCTAACGAGGCACAGAGAGCTCTCTGTCATTTTTATGAACTCCACATAAGCAACACATTTCTCTTTGGAACATCTGTCACCTGGGGTTGCCATGTAAGTGAGAGTTAGTTGTGATATTCTTGTGTAGTTCAGAAGACTCTACTAATATGCAAAAAGCCTTACAGCTTTTAATTGCTGGCAACTACTGTTTAACAAATAATTAAATCTGTGATAATGGATCGAAATGGGATTATGTAACTGTAGATGTTTTAGAAAAATAATTGTGAATGAATTATGATTAAGAGTGTTTCATGTGAAGATGTTTGAGCCATTTCTATCTATCATGCATTCCTGTCTTGAGGCAGAAAACTTTGAAGATTAAAAAAAAATAAAACAATCAAAATAAAATATTGCAGTGTCTTTCTCCGTATCTGTTCTGGTTCCTTCTGTACATAAAGTTATGCTGTCATCACAGTTGCAGTGTCTGGGTCTGTGATTTTGAAAGAACTTTCTCAATGTGTGCTTTTTTGATAACCTCTCAGGCTGTCTAAAAATAAGTTAACTCAGCATCATGTATACTATTGTCAGATCTAAATATTGCTCTTGTTTATGTCTCAAAAGTTCTATGATATTTCCATTTTTCTCGAACAGCTGGCATTATCCTTCTGTAGCTAATTGATGAGTGGCAAAGTGTTATCAACAGGTTTTTGTCCTGCTACAAAGTGCAGTCTGCCTTCCAGGGTTCTGCCCAGGAGCTTTCTTCTGGAAGTCATGAGAGAAGTACAAACTTATTTTGGCTATAATGTATTAAATACCAGAATGTTTCCCCATTCCTCATGGTCTCTGTCCAGCTGCAGGTGCAGAAGGTCACAACATGCTGAATGTATTCCTTGTGCTCACACAAAGAATTCCATCTTTTCAAAGGCTTTGAATCATTCGCGTTTCTTGCATCTGGTTTCTGTCCTTCACAAAAGGGACGGGTGAGGTACAGAAGGAAGAAACCTGCAAGATAGACAAATACCTCCTGTTTATCCTCATTAAAGGAAAAGCAAACAAAAACCATCATTGCCACCCTGAGCTGGACTGGAAGCCTCGACTCTTCCACCAAATTGTCAGGAGAATGCTGTCACCAGGAGAATGTTCTACCTGGAAGTTTCAGGATAGGTGAGGAACAGACTGGGGATGTGGATGGGTAGTGATGAATAATGAGTTTCTTTGGTTTGATCTTGCTGGAATTCTCATATATATATATATATGTATATATGTATATATGTATCTATATATATATTATTATATAAATAACAAGTACTAGTTTTTGCATATGATGCACATCAAGGTCTAGCTTCTTACTTTTTTTAATCATCCCTAGAAAGCAATGATTCTGGTTTTGTTTATGAAAATGAGCAAAAGTTATATTTTGATTGTTAAATTGATTAGTCTGCACTGAACAATATGCTGTATTTTCTACTTTGTGCTTCACTGTGTAAGATATGAATGTTTCCTTCAGTTCAGTGCAGTATTTCAGTTGAATCAGGATGAAGTAGAATGTCCTTGTGAAATTTAGGCTTGGCCAAACCAACCAACCAAAAAAATTCTCATTTCCACAGCCTCATGCTAATAAAATGTGGGCTCCTGGCAGTGGAAGGGTTAATATTACATGAGGTGGATTTTACTTGAGTGATATTTGTGCTGCATGTTTGCTTTCCTCCTGAACAAGTCCAAGCCCATTGCCTAATCTGTATTTCTGACAGATGTTTTATGTACTAATACTTTAATCAACTGAGAATGAAAAACTGCTTACAGTAGGATTATACACTTTAGAACCCTAGCCAGTGTAAACATTTTAATGTAATTAATATGCATGGGGTGGCTTTGTGTGCAGATACATGTATGCAAGCATCAAATGGATAATGGATATGGGTGCTCTAGGCCCTTTTTTTTTTTCCTCTTTTTCCTCTGTCTGGATGACTTCACAGTTAATTAAGAAGGTTTAGGAGCACAGAAGCCTTCCCAACAGAACAGTGAGGCAAGAGGATTGGGAGAGGAGGGGCAGTGGTGGAACGGGTTTTTACGAGAGCTGTTTCCTATACTGGTTCCCCACCACACACCCCAAATTTCCCTCTTCTAGTTTTCGTCTGTGTGCTAAAGTCTCTAAAAACTTTTCACTTCTGTTGAATGTACTGGTTGGTTAAAAGGTGGGTTTGAGAAAGGAAGTTTATGGAGATTTTGGCTGGGTTTTACTTTTAACAGACGATTCTAGAAAACAGCTTTCTTCCAAAAAGTTCTTCTAGGGAACCAAAATCTACAAACAGCCTACATATTTAAGGGGTATGTATGTCCTTGTGATTTTTACAGCCCAGTGTCCTTTTCAGAAGGGGACCTCTGGACACTTCCCAGCTCTCACCAACCAAGTGATCTCCAGCAGGGCCGTGCCTTGTCAGCAGCCTCTGCTGTGTAAGGTCTGTGTAGGTCACATTATTTTTGCTCTCAGGTAACCACCACACTTGTTGGTTCCTTGTTAAAAACCCAACTTTCTCTAAGTTCCTGGAGGCTGTCTGAATCATAGGCAGTTACCTTGTCCCAGATTTATCTTTCGATAAGTGCTTTTAGGTTCCTATTTCTAGAACATGCTTTTGTCTGGTGAGCCAAGTGCTCCAGAGAGCTCTTGGTCTGCTCTGTTCCCTCTGTGGATATTCCAGCAGTGCCATATTTCTGTGCCATGTTGTGCATTGCTTGTGTTGCCATTTGACCTTGCTCTGAATCCTCTGTCACACAACACAAGGCTCCTCACCCTGCCTACATCACTGCCCTCCCAGGCTTGCAAGCAAGAGGTGACTTTTGCTTTTAGTGCTGTTTAAGAGTTCTTTCAGCTTCCTTTAAATGCACTCTTGTCAATCCACTTAGCATCTGTGTGTGTGTCCCATTTTTATCCCCTTCCACAGCTCTATCAGTGATCAGTCCTTGTACTGGCAATAATTTTTTCCTTTTAAAGTCTATTCATACCCTGTTATGCACCTATAGCTGCATACAGGAAAATCACAGAAGAGGAAGGTCATAAGCTGTGTGCCTCAAAAAATGGATACGGCTTCAAATGCTATCTAGGATGTAAGTATAAAAATCCCTGGAATTTTGTACTCTGACAATGAGTGTCTCTGGTGTTGGGGGGACACTGACAGTGGAACTGGGAACTTATAAAACTATGTATTTCCTGAGTAAAAGGAGCTTGGAACAAACCTTGGTGGTGTTGCTTCATCATGGAGGCCTGGGGGCTCACCTCATAGCTCAGGAAAACAAGCCAAAAAAACCCCACAAACAAACAAAATTATAACCAAAGCTTTTGGCTTTAGCAGAGCAGGCAAAAAGTTTTCCATCTGACAGCAAAAGCAGAGGGAGCAAACAGAGCTGTGAAGTGTGGGCACAGAGCAGCCCACTAACTGTATGCTAAAGCTACATTTCCTCGAGCAGCACCCCTTTATGGGTGGGCACTCTCTTTTCTCTGCTGCTACCCTGGGCAGAATTTCTGTGGAAAACCTTGTTTTCAACGTTGTGTTTATTAAAAATTTTACTTGAAAAACCAGACAACACAGAATTGAGAGCAGAGGGAGAGTCAACATCTTGTCCAGACACAGGTGTCCTCCATTGCTAACGCTAAACAGAGATTTTTCGTGACTGTCTAATGTGAAATGGCTGTTGTATAGACAGGGCTTCTGAAAGGATTCCGTTTGCCCCAAGTTTGTCAAAGGGAAAATGAAATGTCCATTGAGCATGTAAAGCTGGGTTTCTTATATCAAAAGTTGTAATGCATTTTTAGATTGATTCAAAAATCGGGAGATCTGCAGTTCCATGGGTTTTCTGCCAGCTGGGAAGGAAACAGATGTGGAGCATTTTAAACTTTCAAAAAAGCATACCTATGAGGGATTTTTCAGGACAGATGTCCATTCCGCCCTTTGCCAGGACCATATGGATCTGCTTACATTATATTTTGTGGGGGTGTTCACAGAAATTCTGCTTATGTTGGAGTATTTTGTATTAAACTCAATAATTCTCTAAAACAAAAAACCACAAACTGCTTGAACAGCTGTCTTCCAAATTGTTCTCTCAGTGGTCTTCCTAGGGTTGTACCTCTGAAACATCTTTCTCTGAGTAGACCTCTTGCTCTGATAGATTTTCATTCAATTATACATAATGTTTCAGAATGTTTTTTCTCAAGAATAGGACAACCTTCCAGGTTATTTCCAGCAATTAAATCAGAGTCGTTCTCCCTAACAGCAAAGAAGGGAACGACTTCAGCTTGCCTAGGACTGGTGTCTTCAGAAACTTTTGACCAAGGCTTCAACTGTCCAGGTGATGTTTCTCTGTGCTGATGCTGCACTTGGAGGCTCCAAGGGCTGGCTGTGTCCATGGGCTGCTGTGTATCCTTATGGAGCCTCCATGGGCTGGCTGTGTCCGTGGGCTCCTCTGTACCCCTTTGGGAGTGGCAGGAGGTGGCTGTGCAGACTCTTCCACCCACCACTCCATGGAATGCTGACAAGGTCACGGTGTTTTGGTGAGCCTTGCCAAATGGTGCATCATCATTGCCAACCCAGGTGGTGTTCCTGCAGCAGTTTCACTTCCTTGGATGGCTTTCTCCTGGAGTATTTGCAGTTTAGTCACAGCATGCAGGCTATTGCAATCCATAAATTTCTCAGAAAGGGAAAGGAGAGGATTTGGTATGCAGCCTTCTCATTTACTGCTTTGATTTTATTTTTTTCCTTCATTCTTCCACGGATTTAAATCTGTTTGACTGGAAATGAGTGAAGGAACACATCAACACAAAGACTGACGCAGGTTTGACTGGAAAGTTTATTCTTAAGTTCCCCCCATCACTTTGGAGCCTGACCAACACCAGAGATTTTAATGTCACAGATAGCGTGATAGAAATTCTGGCTTAGCTGTGCTGTAAGAAAAGATCAAGGGGAACTATGGCCTGTGTCCCATTTTTGGGTCCTGAACTATTGCCAATTATAATATCTCCCGCTGCAAGCACTGTCTCCCCAGAATCACCCTGTGGGAACTGATCATAACTCTGCAGCAACGAGCAGAAAGAAGGTTTGTGCACAGGGGGAAGGGCTGCAGATGGGGAGAGCTGCCATAAATGGCTTAGCTGACAGTCCAGCTTTTTGCTGAATTGAAAACTTGTCTCGCTGGAAATCATGGGAATCGGCTTATGAGTTTCAGGCTGGATGCATCTGCATGGGGTTGTGTGTGCAAAGAGCTTGGCCTGGAGGTGCTGTGCTCCGTGCACATGGTCTTGCTGCACATCTGATATGCCGCATTGCTGTAAAATTTGTAAAACTGAATGGAATGTCCGTGGAACAGAGGGAATGAGTAGCATGTGTGCAAAGTAATAAGCAAGGTTTTGATCAGCCCAACATGCGACCCTTTTGTCACCCTTATCCTGATTTGTTTGTTTTGCCTTCTTCCTTCACATTTTCAAAGGCCCTTCATGAGGTTTGTTCCTGGTAGTTCTCAAGGGGTTTCTGCTCAGAATGATTTTCAGGGCAGAGCCCCATTTAAACAGCAGTAAAACACACCATTGTTTTGTCCTGTGATCCAGAATCAGGCCAGCTACAGGTGATGGAGCAGGAGATGAAACATTGCAGGAGGGAGGCTCCACAGTTACTGGATATGGTTGTGAGAAAAAGCCCATCAAAACAGTGGTGCCAACTAAAAGCCCAGTGCAGTACAGGCACACCCTTTCTGCTGCAGGTATTGAGGTGTGATGATTAGACTTGTTCCCCTTAAGTACTTGCTTTGGCTGAGTAATGCTGATGCTTGTTTCTCTTTGATTCACATGCACCAACCACTGCCCGTGTGTGTGTGTATATATATATATATTTTAATATAATTACAGTTCTTGCCCTCTGACCTGTAGTGCTGCATGGGAAGTTGCAGCTTTTTGTTAACATTCATTTGGAAAAAGAGCCTCCCCTTCTTATCATTAATATGGAAATTTCACACCAGGTAAATTCTAATCTAGCACTAAAAAATAGTCATGGGCACAAACCTAAGTTTGAAGTGGAAAGGTGACTGAAAGTTGATTACGGGAAGGAAATAGGGCTGACACAGAGGGGAATGCACCACTGGTTTTCTTCATCATAACAGACAAGTGATTTCCAAACACTGGCATAGGGAGTGGGGTTGGTTCAACAGTGAATATGTTCTAGGAAATAACTTTGTTTCTTGAGTAATTTGAAAACTGAAAGGAGGGAGAAAGCTGTAAAAGGGGAGGGCTGTCCTAATCCTCTTGCATGGATGGGCTATCCTAATCCTCTTGGCAAAGGAGTGTGCTCACCAGTACACTGCATTGCAAGCTAGGTGGTGGGTTTGTGACTCTCATTCTCTAAACTATAAGCAGCTGACCTTACAAAAGGGTCTTTTCTAGAAGAGAAGAGGCAATAGGAAGAATGCAGGGCCATGCTTTGTCAAAACCTGTTACAAGGCAGACTTTCCTAAAGGATTTTCCTTATATCTATCCAGGAATATATTATATATAAAAAAAGCTTGTGGGGTCAGTCTGTGGATACAAGCCCTCTGTTCCTCAGAAATTATACCCTCACCCTTCCCTGCACCCTGTGGGAGGCTTGGATTTCATTATTTTCCTTTTCTATCCAAGGTTTCAAATATCTTCCCTCCCTCGTGTATTCTGTGGCTCTGCAATAGCACTTTCCTTAACATACAGAAACTAATAATGGTTAATTTGACTGCACCTTAAAGAAAATACATATTCAAGCTTTTCAACTTGTTCATCCAGTGTTCCCCTGAACATCCCATCTGTGATACAAGCTATGCAGGTTACCTTCACCCATGAGATCCCAGACATTCTGTATGGTAGCAGTGGCCAGTCCTGGTGTTCCAGCTGTGTTACAGTGTACCTACTTCATCTCAGACCACCAGCTTGGTACAAATTGGAGTTGGGTTAATGGCTGGCTGTGCTGCTGTCTTACCAGAAGGTGAAAATCTCCCTGGGTGGAAAGATGCTCACATCTCCCAACTTAGACCTGGGAAGCCCCTGTACCCGCTGCTGACAGGAGGATATGCAATAAGACTATTTTCTACCTCATGTTGGAGCTAATGGATAGCTTGGAAAATGTTACAGCTTTGCAGAAATTTATACAAAGACATTTCAAAATTTTTAAAATTAGATTTTCCCCATTCTTGGTGAAATAATTGGATTAATTTACATGGCCTTTGTTACACCTGTGATTACCTAAGTTGGCTCTGTAGGCTTGTACTAACATTGGAACCAAGCAATGCTGCACAGTTACGGTTTAACTTGGGAAACATTTTCCAAAAATATATCGTGTTCTGCATGTATTTTTTGTGGTTTTTATTTCTCATTCACTTGCAGAACATCTGGTGTTTTAACTTGCTGCAGGTAGAAGCTGATTATATAATCTCTCTGCCAAAACTTTGACGCCGTGGTGAATGGTATCAGTTATCAGGATCTGTACTTTGGGCAGTGGCCAAAAAGGTGTTTCTTTTTCTTTTTCATCAAAGTAAACAGTGACTGTGTGAAAATAGTATTTTGCCTTTCCAGAACATTTAGAGATGGGGTTTTGGCAATGCTGTTTGTGGTGGTGGTGGCTTGGGTTTTTGTTACTGGATTTTTTCTAAATTAGCAAGTTGTATTTTGATGTAGCTGGTCTCTCAGGTTTAAGCTGCTCATTTTCTGGGAAGGAATGCCATGGGTATCCTGCTAGCACTGGCAATGTTTTCTTGCCAGTTGGCTTCTGAGCAAACACTTCTCTCAAGCTCAATCTCTGCATTGCTACAAGCTTTGCCAAGAAACTGCAAAAGACAAGAGAAATTTCAAAAAATACCTTCAGCAATGTATTAAATCCTAGAACTATGGAATTATTTAGGTTGGAGAAGACCTCTAAGATCATTGAGTCCAACCATTATCACAGCATTGCAAGTCCACCAGTAAACCATGTCCCCCAGTGCCTCATCTAGATGTCTTTTGAATACCTCTAGGGATGGTGACTCCACCACCTCTCTGGGCAGCCTGTTCCAATGCCTGACCATATTTTCAATGAAGGAATTTTTCCCAATATCCAATCTAAACCTTCCCTGGCACAACTCAAGGCCTTCTCCTCTTGTCCTGTCATGATGCCTGGGAGAAGAGTCCAAACCTCACCTCACTGCAACCTCCTTTCGGGCAGCAGAGAGTGATTATAGAGAGTGATAAGGTCCTCACTGAGCTTTTTTTTCTGCAGGCTAAACAACTCCAGGGGCCTCTTCCTTGCAGGCAATGCAAACCTGTTACACTGATGAGATGCAGGTGTGGGATCCTCAGGTTGTGCTTCTCACTGCCAAAGTTGGCTTCTGTGTGTGCAGTGTGAGCCCTGCCACAGTGAGCAGCTGCTTCCAGCCACCACCAGGGAGGCTGAACTCTGCCTTGGAACTTAAATTCAGCTGCTCAGACTGATCCTCCACCATATGGGACGAAATGTTTGTGTCGCTTTGGAATTTTCCTTTATGCAATATGCTTCTGCTGAACAAGTTGCCTCCATTCAGCTTTTCCACTGAAGGAGGAAGGCTAGACCTTATAAATTCAGTGAGATGTGCACATGTCTGTGTGTGGCTGTGGCTGTCCAACCAGGCTGGTGCTGCTGGCTGTGCAGGGGTGTCCCAGGAGGGAGGACCATGCTGGTGCCAGGCTGCAGGGCACAGGAGAGGGTGTGTATGGGCTCTGTTGGCTGGCATCCCATTTCCTATCAAATGCAAAATCCAGACACAGACCTTCCACAGGCCTCCTTGCCAGGGCAAGCTGTAGATACCTGCTGAATATAAATTGTTCTCTTCTTAATGTACTGCACCTATAAAATTTTTAGCTAAGGCTAAAGGAAGGAGGCTTCTATCCATTCCTTTGCTGAACTCTTCTGATGGGCAGAAAAGCCATTTTAACAGACAACTCTCACTCTGCTTCTCCTCAGCTGAGAAAGACTGACTTGTTAGTGAATTAACTGGCTTATTTTTCTGTTGGGACCGTGGTTATGTGAGGTAGTAATGACTAGTAAGCTTCTTGTCAGACAGAACAGCCCTGAAAACTGCAATTTTATGGAAAAAAGGTTTATGAAGGGGTCTGTCTGCATGGACATGTGAAATCAGAACTGCCATCCTAAAACTGCTGCTAGGTGAGTGAGGAGTCCTGCACAGAGCAGAGCCAGGACCATCCTAGCCCTGTTTGGCAGCTGCTTTTCCTTGCCCTACCCTCGGAGGTGATCCTCCTGTGACAATGGACTTTAGTGAGAGCCACGTGGCTCACCCTGAGCTCTGCCACACTGCAGTCAATGTTGAAACATTTAGGCACCAGGGATATGACTCAGATGCCTGTGCTAGATAAGCGAAAATAAAATAAGAACCAAAAGGAAACCCTCCGCAAGGAGGGGAGGGCCTGCACGCATGTTTCATTGGACAAAAATCAGGCATTTTAAAGTCTTTCTGAGAAAAACAAGCCTCAGCCTTCAGCTAAAATGCTCTACAGCCATTCCCTCAGTCATTTGGACAGCCATTCCCTCCCCTCCAGCTGATATAACAAATGGAACCAGTTTCCACCCCCATCCCTCTTTTATCTGTTTCCTTTCAGTAAAGTCTGAAGAAAGTATTTCCGCTCCCTCACCCTCCTTAAACCAGGAGGCTGCCTGATATCCCCTTGATCCATGGGAAGTGGGATGAAAACTGCAATGGGATGGTTTGTTCCATTACAGATGTGCACAGCTCCTTCACCCCCAAGGCACAGGCTGCCAGAAGGTGACAGCTCTGTATGTGCCTGCAGCTGCCTCAAAAAAAGGTCTGAAATACATATATGTTGTGGGAGAGAAGCACGAGGGTTTTAAGCACACATTTATGAAAATATGAGAGCTTAAGAAGAATTGGGTCACATCTGACTGCTACCATCTGGCCCACTTCACTCCAAGATTACCCAGGAATGTATTTCACATGTGCCTTTGGAACAAGATTGTGAGCTGCCAAAAAGAAAATATTTTACAGCTGAGCATTGCGTTTCGCTCGGAGCAGTTCAAATGTAATATCCCAGGGAGGAGGATTCCATCGGCGGGTATCAGGCAGGGAATTTGGGCCCAGCCCCTTTGTTTTGTCTGTGCAGTTTTGTAATATGGGGCTCCTTGTTGTTTGCTGGATTGGTTTTAAAGGTCCTTGGTTAGAACAGAAGCTTCCTAATGTGGTTTCTTAAACCAGAGCCCTGGGTAGGCAGCTGAGCTTGTGTTAAACCGGAGTCACAGCTCAAAGAAGGTGTCTGAACTTGTGCAAATGGCACCTCAGGAGCGCCCCTGGGGAGTGCTGTGCCTGGGGGAGGCAGCTTGCATGGGGGCTGGAGATGCTAGAGTGCTGCTCCCCATGGGGACCTTCCCTCTGTGGGGAAAAAAGGCTTCACCCATGTGTGTTTCCATGTGTGTAGCATGAGGGCATCTCACTTCTGTACAACAGGTGTGCTGCCTTGCCAGACTATATACATATATATATATAAAATAGGTTTTGTGGTGATCTTTTTGCATACTTGCAAAGATGCAAACATTTCTCTGTGGCACACCAGCATGTGGCACAACTTTTACTAAGTAAGGATCTTACACAGTGAAAGAGCACGTGGCACCTGTTGCACTTGGGCTGATGTGGGTTCATTCTCAGTAAAACAGGGAATGTGGGAACAGCAGCACTTCAATTTGCCTCTGTCTGGGCACCCTGTAAGAGGAAAGGGAGCTTTTTGAGTATTACTCTAATGAGGATGGAGTTAATCCTCTCTCTGCCTCAAGCAAGGTTTGCAGGACTGGAGAGCTGAACCAGCTATGGAGGTTTCATTTCTTGCAGCATGCTGGAGATTATGGACTGCTGAGGTTAGTGACAGATACTGTCTCTCTACGGGATGCTGGGATAATCCTGAAAAGCTTGCCTTTTTATATAAATATATTTAATCATTAGAATCATTAGCCAAAGTTCATTTTTTGTCTTAATAGTTGTTTTAGGTTTTGAGTGAGGGGACTTCTGATTTTTAAGATGTAGAAGATAGGGCACTTTCATTCATCCATGGGGTAGGAGCTCTGTCACACAGACTGAAGTATGAAAGAGTGTGCAAGTGCACAACAACTTTGCTGGCTGGAGCCACCTGTCCTGAGCTTTGTGTGGTGGGAAGTGTGCAGTGGGACCAGCTTCAAGCATCAAAAGTGTGCTTATGAGCAAGTCTTCCCAAGGCCATTGGCCTCAAGGCATCCCCACACCCTGCTAATGTTCTGCTGGGCTTGCACCAAGTTCTTCCACAGGTTAAAAATGGGCATTGCCTCAGCACAGTGGCACTTCTCTCATCTTTTGAGGCTTTTGGGTCAGAGCAGATGGCTTCTGGTTGCCACAAAAGGAAAGTAGTTCAGTTTGTTCCTACAGTAGTTGCACAGCAGACAAAGGGTTCAAATTGCTACACTGTTGTGTTTCATTCCTCTCAAACTCAACTGCTTTTAACAAAAAAAACCCCAAACTAACAAACCAAAAAACCCAAAAACCCCTCATCACATCGTGTTCTGCAAGGGTATATTTTTCATATTTAGAAATACTTACTAAGCAGCCATGAAGTCTTGTTTATCCTGTAAAACAAAATAATTTGATAACTTTCATGCCGCGTTCCATACTTGTAAATTATGAAGGGCTCCAAAGGCCAACAGTGACAGTGGTGTTTTGTGACTTTGCTGGAGTCAGAAATCACTGAACAGGATGAGACAAGAACTGGAATAGTAATTCAGAATAATTCATTGAATTATTTCTTGCTCTATTCTGCCCATTTCTATTAGCCTAAATATAGGCTGTGGTTTTGGTAATAAATGTCAGTTAATCTCAACTCTTTCTCAAACACACCCAAGGAAGAAGTTTGCTGCAGAACTGAACAGCAAATAGACTTTACCTCAGACTGTGTTTTCCTGGGAATATCTGTGCTCCACCCCAAGTCTGTCTGAGCCAGTTGTTCATTACCACATGTAGCACTCACCAGAGAAGGGACTGAAATTTCTGTACTCTGGGTATCATTTTCTGGGAAATCTCATCGTACAAAACACCTGTTGTTGGGTGTGTTAGGAAATTTAAAAGAAAAAAAGAACACGTAATTTTTCCTTTGTTGGTCTCAGAGAAGAAAATCTACAGCATGGGAACATCATCCTAGCCAGGGAAATGCTTTCTCTAGCTTAACAGTAGGAAAAGCTTAATCTCTGTTGGAGCTATCAGGGAATTTCTTCCTGCTCCCACACTCTGCCAGCCTAATACGTCCCTTTGGAGCACCAGTAAATGCATGTAAGGAGTGAAAACCTTTGTCTCCCTCATCTCTGTTCATGTCCTTTGCCATTTTGAGAGCCCACAGGCAGAGTTTTCACCTCATATCTCTTCAGGGTATGGTGGGACATATAAATAATTTGGTTGGTGTTTGCTGTGGTCAGTAAATGCTTTTCATCCATAATACAGAAAATATTCCTGGCTTGTGTGATGTCCTCACTTCAGCCAGGGGGTTTAGATTGTCTCTTGGTGGGACAAAAAGTAAATCAATTGAGGGCACATGTAACTGAGAAAATGCACTCACCTAGAACTGCAGAGAGTTGCTAGTGGCAGAGTCTTGTCAACTTTACAAAAAACATAATTAGTAGAGACTCTTTTATAATTCATTATAATCTAATAGAGGGTTTCTTACAATGACAGTACTACTGAAGAATGAATTTCCAGTCAATATTTTCTTATAGATAAGAGCATGCCTTTTGAAGTCAAACCTGCTTAGCACTAGGTGGCACTCTGCTATAATCTAAATTAGTTTGCTTTAGTTTTGAAGTTTGGTAAACATTTTAGCAAGGACAACAACAAAAGAGATTAATTCATCAGCAAGTTGCCAGGATAGGCACCCATGTTGTGAAATGAGAGGAATTTAAACTAGTCTGTAAAGCTTCTCTAATGTCCAGTAGATGAGAGGGCAGGGTGGAAATGAGATCCATGCACTTCTTCTAACAGTGCCAGTCATTGCACCTGATATTGAGAAACCAATACGGTGTTTTGTGGGGTTAATGACACGGTGCCCTCTGAAGAAATGGTATGGAGGTGCATAGTTCACAGCCTTGTCAGTAGAGAATAGAGTGGGGTTTGTGGAACACCTCTTAAAAGAGCAGCTGTTCTGCCCCACTTGTTCTTGGCACATTCTGTATCATAGAGGCCAGCAGAGCAAAAGCTGCACTCTTCATAGTTTTCATTGGTTTGCATTGGTAAGGTTTTTTAGATTTATTTTAATGGATTGAATTCACACATGTGGTGTGTGAAGATTTAATGGACAGGTGGTTTCTGGGTCAAAAATTGCCTGAGTGGGTGTAGGACCAACTCTTTATCCCAGGGGAGATAGGGTTCTGGAGCTGGATAATGATGTGGGCATGTTTGCAGAGTGAACCTCTAGGGGAGGAAATGGAATTGAGGGGTGTAGGGCTGGAACCCAGTTTCTAGCAGTAAAGAATAACCCAGAAACTTTGGAGTTGCACTGCAGTTCATCCAAGCTGTATACTGGATGAATATGTATATTTGTATGTGTAAGTATTGAATTTGTATATGGCATGAATTTGTATACACATGTATATTTATATGATGATTTTTCCTCATCCAGAAGAAATTGATAGTCTTAGAAAAACTCAGGTTGTCAGTGCTGTTAAGAAAAATATATGACTTGGAAAATGACTGTCAACCACTGATATGTCAGTGCTTTTTCTGGGCTGCTTCTGAGGAAGGGTGACCTGTGGGACACAAACCCAGCCCTGGGATTGCTGCTCTGGCAATCGAAGTCTGACAATCCAGAGTTCCTCTGTGACCATGAATGCAAAGGATGGATTCCGTCAAAGGCTCATCTGCTACAGCCTCCTTCATCCTCCAGCTGGCAGAGCTGGGGGCCTGAGACTCTGCAACTTGTGCATGATGAGAATTAAGCATCTCTGCTGCTGACCAGAGAAGAGAGAGAGTTGTTGGTAAAGCTGAGATGTGGGGGGGAATTCTGTGTGCTCAGGAGAGCCTAAAAGCATGTCTGAGGCTGCTGCAGGCACCTGTCCCCTTGGGAGCCACAAACTGAGGACATGCCAGCAGGGAGGCAGCTGAAGGCATTTTCTGGGAAAGCTGACCTGAACTCACTGTTATCCTAGAAAATGAGGCTGGCAGAGGAGGAGAAGGGCGCAGGTTTTTCTGAACTAATTTAGGTATTAGACATCTTCACCTGGTATCTTGGGGACCCTAGGCTGTCCTTCTTCCTTGGCATGTGGAGGTGCATATGGGGACTTGCTGTTTGCCAGGAGAGAGCTCCAGGGCACCTGCAGCACCTGGCTGGAGGAGTTGCAGGGCTTCCACCTCCTGCAGGAGTTCAGGATAGCAGGAAAAGGGAGAGAGCCTGGCCCAGCTCCGTGCTTTGGGCATTTACTTGGGAGAGAGGAGTGGGCTTCAGGTGCCTCCAAGTGCCAGGCTTTGTCAAAACCTCAGCTGTGTTTCATAAGAAGTGTGTGCCTCTCTGTGTGTGTCTGTGTGTTTCCTGCTGGCAAACACTGACTTTTTAATGCTAGTCTGTGACCTTTGTGGTTTGGGTTCTGCCCTAATATTTAAGGCTCCCTCCCCAAATACCTTTTCTTGTTCTCTGTGTAGACCAGTTCTTATCACCCCAAGTGACTGGTGCCATTTTCCTTGGCTATCTGTTTAACAGTTTTCTTCCATCAAAGAAAAACAATCCAGTAAACTGTCGATTTCCTGGATTGTTTTCTTTTTCCCTGAATTTTAGCCCAGCCCTTGTTTTGTCCTGTAAGGCAGCTCTGATATTTTGGAATGCCTTTATTATTTGTTCCCCTTCAAATGTTTGCAAATAATTAACTTATGTTTTTGTTCCACAGCACATCTTTGGTTGTTTTAATGGCAAAAAGGGACATATTTTGTAGATTTCTTCTTTTCTAAGGGATAAGAAACATCAAGACTTGTGTGTTTCTATCTGGAGGTATGTGTGCAAAGAAAGATAAAGCCAAATGAGAGCAAATGGCTATCCATACATGCTTGTGTACAGGCTGAGGGTTTTTCCTCTTTTTTTTTTGGGAGCTATTGCTTCGCTCCCTGTGAAGATTACATGACAAAATTTTCCATGTAAATTCAAATCCTTCTGAGGTGCTTTATGATTAAATGTGCCCTATTGAACTGTTTTTGTGAAGGAATACAACTGCAGTTGGTGGTTTCAAATCAGTCCAACATGTGGTGGAGCACTGGTAAAACACACCAGGCAGCCTGTCTTCCAGTGTATATTTCTGCTGGCAGAGACCCTCGATCTCCTTGGCCAAGCATTCAGTGCTGGGATAAAATCTAGATTCCCAGCAAATTCTCAATTAAGTGCAAGATGTTTCTTGAGCACGGAGCCAGAGATCAAACTGAAATAAGGCTCGCTCTGAGAAATATTTTGAAAACTGTTTGAATAACCTAGTGTATACAAATATTTTAGGTCAACTATCATATTCTCTCAAGACTTGTAGGCGTTTCTGTATGGGTGCCAGCAGCACTGCATCTCTAAAGAATGGAACCAATGCTGAATTCTTACTTCCACTACTGTGTCAGTGAATCCACCCACGGCTTGATAATGTCAGTGCAATGTGATGGAAAGTTTTAATTATTGTTTGGCCCTTGTGTTGTTTTAGTGAGATTTTTGTGTCAGCATTGCGAGGAAAAGGAGAGGGTAGTAACCAGGGACAGGAAAGTAAACCATGCAACTCTTTGAAGGAAAACTCACCTTGTCTCAGTTTGCAAAGTTGGGCTGGGAAGCAGCTTTTCATTTTTTCACCTTTGAAACTTTGGCCTTAAATTAGAGGATAAACAAGCCTAGACAACTTCTTCTCCTTAGTTTCTGAATCTGAATAGTGCACACCCACTCAATGCCTTCCTAGCGAGCCACAGACACGTTTGGATAGTCTGTCAATGGCAGCAAATCTGAGTTTGTCTTGTACCAAGAGATGAGCCCAGACCCACAGAGTGTCCCTCTAAGCAGCTGCCAGCTTGGTTCCATTCGTGGTGCAGGCAGAGCTTCATCACAGAAACCACTGTGCAGGCTGCTGACCAGCTATGTTTAAGTATTTTGGCAGAATCCCGTTCAACATTGGAAGGAATGCTTTTAATAGTCTGCATTTCTCCTGGAGGCCTGCATTAGGGATGTAGTTGCCTCCCACGCACATACAACTCTGATTGGAAAGTGTGATATGGCATGGATGTGCATTGTGACTAGGGGATGTCAACAAGACAGATTTAAAGTACTGCTGGAGGACTGACAGAAGAGCTATGCAGACCTTTCAAGACCAGAGGCCAGATTCAGATTTTTCATATATGAAAGCAGCAGCAACTTCGCAGAAGGCAGTGGTGTTACTGTTCTCTAATGCATGTGAAGAGATTGTGCATTATTCATTATCCAAACCGAAGCACATCCGTGCTTTTATGTCACTTTGATATTTGGTACATGGAGCTGTGAACCTCCTAAGGAGGCACTTGTCAGCTGCTGTTAGCTTTACGCAGGAGAATTCATCTTATCCAGAATTCTTGCAGCAGCTGATGACAAATGCATTGTTGCTCTGCAGTCTGTGGTGTTGGAAAAGGGAGGAGGCTTCCCTACACCTCCAGTCAGGCTTTTGGGGTGGTGGGAAGGATACCTGGATGCCTTCAGAGTTATTTGCAGTCAGAAAGGGTTCTGTGGTTTGCATGTACAAAGCCTCAGATATTTGCAAATACTGTAATGGGGCTGTGTTGGCATGTGGGATGGATGAAAGGGTTGTCAGCCACAAATATTCACATCTTAAACATTAGTCTCTTCTCTCCCTGCCTGCCTTCCCCAGTTAAACTACAGTGAGAAGAATTTATTTTTATATTAAATACTTTGGCTTCTTCTTATTTTTTAAAATTTTTCTGGCTCACAAAATGAAATGATAGTCTTGGATTGCACAATAATGGCTACTAGGACTCAAAACTTCTTTTAAAAGACAAGCAAAATGTAACCTAGAGATAAAAGAGAGAAGCTTTCTAAAAGCTGCTGCTTCCCAAAGGGGCTTGAGGAAAATAGCAACAAAGATAACACCAATATCCAGAGGCTATTGATAGGACTTCAAGAAAAGATAAAAATAAAGGATCTCCTTATTTTTATATTTTAAAAAAATTATTGTGTAGAAGATAAAGCATGAGCAAAATGAGCAGAGAATCAATTATGCTTTGAGCAGAAATAACAATTTCCTGGAAAATAGTGATAGAGCAAAAACACCTGGAAAAGGGAATGTGTAAACTGTGATCATGTGCATCAGAATTTTGCTGAGCAGAGGAAAGCATCTTCTACCTGGTGTGTAAGTAGTGCATCACTTCATGATACCTCTTTTTTCTCTGAAGGATTAGAGAATGCATCGGTCTGCTCGAGTTAGGTGATGTGGATCCAATCATACTCTGCAAATGGGAACATTTAGAGCAACTTAAAATTTTGTGGCACTTAAATATTTTTCCAACACCTCCATAAATAATTAAGGAGTCATATCTGGTCAGTGGTGTGGATGTGACTTCTCTTTTTTGATATACAATTTCTCTATTAGCTGCTGTGAGGAATGTGAGTTGTGGCTGTCTCGACAAACCTGAGTGTTTTCAGACTGCTGACAAGCCTTCGAGTTGTCTGTATTGGTTATATGCTGATTGTTTTTTGGCAAAACAATTGTTGAGCATGAGAAGGTGTGTGAACCTGTAGGTAGGTGATTTCATCCTTAGGAGCCTTGGTAGGGAATTCTGCAGCACACCCATGCCTTTGACAGCAGCTGTATGAGAACATGAGTTAGAAAGGATTTCCTGGGATGAAGCTGTACACCTACAGAGGCTGACAGACCCACCTCCTCTAGCAGCAGTCATGGGGCTGGCTGGGACAGCAGCAGATATGGATGGGCAAGGGAGGTTTATTTTGAGAGGAGTATATGTAGCTGGGCTGTTGCACGTGAAAAAACAGTCAAAAGAAGCTGAATTAGGAATAAAAAGGTGTCTCTGAATAGACAAGACAAGGTAGAATACATGTTTTCACCTCTCACCTGATTCCTTTTCAGATTGATTTGGATGAGCTAATTATTCCTCTAATGCTGATGTTAACAAAAAATGCTCTGCAAAGAGAGATCTGTACGGCAAAGCAGTGCCGGGGAGTCTGATGTCTGCAGCAAATGCCAAGGGGAAATTTATTTTTGAATAGCTCTGATCTGATCCTGTTGACTTGCTGCCCACTAGGACAACGTGTGCACTCCTGGAGCACATCACCCTGTTGAATTTAACACATTAGGAATTAATTGTGCCCTCTGGTCAGGAGCACAATCCTGATGAAAATCTCTTGGTTGATCCCACTCACTTCACTTTTGGTTTGCATCCCAGAAATATCTCCAATGAGCAAAGGGTCACTCCAGATCACACAATTTATCCTCTCTCCCTCTTTTGGGAGAACTGTGCCTCCTCATGTCTGCTCATGTGTCAGTCTGTCCTGCAGGAAGCTTTGGGAAGCATGGCCAAGAACCTCTGCTGTCTGAAGCTTGATTGTACAGAAGTGAGGGATTTCTCCAAGTAGGATGCCATCCCAGGCAATCCAAAGCACGACCTTCTGGGTCTTGGCTGCTCAGTTTTAAGTATCAAATCAGCACAAAGGGAATCAGAAAGGAGGATCAGAACAAATCTGCTTGATGTTTGCTATTTACTGGCTCAAACGTTCCTCTCAAAGCCTGGAGGCTGGAGAGGGAAGGCTCACCTGCTGGCAGCACGTTTGTCCCTATATTTTAATGCTGAAAACTCCCATTCAGGATCTTAAAAATCTGCTTTTTTCATATCATTAAAAAACCTGTGTATTCACGTCATCACAGCATGGTTCCCTGTATTAGTAAGTCCTAAAACTGCCTTCCCTATTGTCTGAATTTCCATTTTCAGCTTACATTTTTTCTATTCCTGCAAGAGGCTCCCCACTTTCATTTCCATGCAGTGTTGAAACTGGGAATCCCATTAGCATTGTTCATATGACCTACAGAATGTGAATAAATGTTTCACAGTCATGTATCTTCTTGGCTGCTCTCCAGGGCCTGTAATTAACTCCACATATATTCCTCTATCTATCATGGGCCTTTAGATCTGACCTAATAGAAGCAGTGAAAGCTGGGATAGAAAGCAAAGCTTTATGGAAAAAATCAAAGAGAGTGCTTTGCTTGCTGATAAGTCTTTAAGTGTTTACTGTGCACGCTCTCCTTTTAACAAGGTTTCACTCCTAGGAAAGCACTGCAAGTATAAAGCAGCCCTTTGAAAGGATCATTTGGCTTTCAATGTGCAAGAGATGCTCGGGCATCCTTTAATTTTTTAAGCATGATGTGAACACGTCACCTGTGAGTGGGTTGAATGAATCTTTATGTAGGTAACAAAACTTTTTTAGTTTAATAAGTCATTTAACTATCTTGTCATCCTGGCTAACTAGAACAGTTTTCAAAAGTAGCTGTTTTTTAAGTAATATACTTGTCTTTCTTCCTTTTGCTTTCTATCATATGCACTTCTGAAAAATATTGATTGACTCTGTATTTAATTATCTTACGAATTACATCAAGTTTTTGACAGGACTGTAATAATTCTAGACCTGGTGAGGAAAAAATGGTAGCATTCATAAAAGTAAGATACAGATACAATATGCATTCTTTGCTGGGATTTCATTTAATTCTCAGCCTATACTGAGGTTAAGGTCTTTGCTATGTAAATCTGGAGTAATACCACTGGAGCAAGTGCACCAAGCAGAGGTGGAAGATGAATTTGGCCTTTGTTTTTTTAAGTACAATATTAGAATTTCAGATATTTAATGTATTTGATTTTCTGTTAGCTCAGTGTATCTTCCATATCTAATTATGTATATTTACACCTGATTAACATAACTGTTCAGAAACAAAGGCTCTCTTATGATTTTTAGGCTCAGGCTGTTAAGATGTTTAAGACACTGATTGCAGAGAAATGTTAGTGGCTCATCCACCCTTGGTATTATATTCCAGTTGATGGCTTTTATGTATGTCATTCACCTGGAACAGATGTTTTCCCTCTCGCTTTAATTGTTCCCCAAAAATATCTGAAAGGAATTTGAAAATACAATTAATATGCATGTATATCCAATTAATTTAAATAAATTAGCATTAAAATTGATTCTGGATTTATTTTGACACTTTTTGCAGCAGCCAAAAATAATCTTGATGCAGGAATGAATTTTGTCAGATGTCTCAGCAAACAGCAGAGACTTTTGTTCAAAAGAGGAAATTTTATTACGAGATGGTGATTCAGTCCTAGAGCTCTGCTTTTTGTGACCAGTGTGAACCCTTGGATTTTGGTCTGCTGCGAAAATGATAGAGGAGAGCAATACCTTGAAACAGGATGACAGTCAGCTGAATCTACTGAGGTTTTGGGAGAGGAGCAATGCAGATCAACTGTTGTTTTACAGTACAGACTACTTTAAAATTCTGCACTGAGTGCTAGTTAGTCCAGCAATTCCTAGCCTAGAGGTATTTCTAATATGCTGGAAATATGTATTACAGGGTGTTGGAGGCTCAGTTAAGGAGAATTGTCTGTCAGAGCTTAAAGGATTTCATATCCAGGGTGTCAGATTTCTGAGCAGAATGAGGAAAGGGGATGGTATTAAGGCGTTTGAGGAGGATGTGCTTTCTTTAAGGGGCACTTTCTCCCGGTAGGAAGTTTTGTTAGGTGCAGACATTATTTCCTAGCTTCCCTAGCTTTTGCTTTCCTTTGTTCCAAGGAGTGAATTAATTGAAAAATAAAATCTATCTTCTATAAGGTGCCTTTCAGCAGCTGCTGCTTCTATCTGCAGCAAGTTTGTCAGCTCTTCTAGAGACCATGGACCAACTGAGATGCCAGTGCAGGTTTGGAAGTTTGCAGGTTTGCAGTGGCAGGTTTGGAGAGCATCTCCTGTGAGGTGCCAGGTGCCAGCTCCAATCCTTTCCAGCCCAAGCTACACAAATATATTTTAAGGATTGGCCATGATCCCATAATTAAAAAGCTAGCTGTGTTGGACTTTCCTGACTATAGTTGTATTTGAGATAGAACATAAGTTTTCCCTGGTTTTTAGGATTGACAAAGTTGGAAATGTCATGTCAGGGTGGAAACCAAGTAAAAGACAGATATAAGGGTTTTGTCAGGGATATTTCAAACTCAGTCACAAGATTACAATGGAGTCTGACCACTAATATATTGTCTACTCATAATGTGAAAAAAATTAGGAGAGGCTGAAGGGGTTGAGAATAGGATTAGCTATACTTGCTTGCATGGTGTTTTCATCTTCTCCAGATTGCTTTCTGAGGCAGAAGATTCACCCTCCAGACCATGGCATTCCAGTCTGAGAAGAGGGCTGGCAAAGCCAGGTTTATGGTGGGCCTGTGGCTCCTGGAGATGCCAGCATTCCAGAGAACCAGCTGCTCCCAGCAATGCAGCAGGTCAGCTGGGAGCTTTGCCACCGAGGAAGGGGTGACTCCAAGGTCTCTGCTGGGAGTCCTCTCTCTCTCTCCCTCTATTGGATTTGCTCTTGGGCATAAAACACTAAACCATGAAACAAGTTGGATTGGAAGTGTCCTCATTGTACGTTCTAATGAAGGCTGTAAAAATAGCAAATAATAATGGGACATTTTTAAAGAAGGTACAAAAATATGGTGGTTTTCCCTTTCCTCACCCGGATTATCAGATGTTAATCCTGTTCCTCCCACAGGCTAATGATACAAGATGTTTCAAACAAGAGGTAAAAGCTAGAGATTAACCAGAATATTAAATAAAATATACTCTGAGATAGTCATAAACTTTTACTAAGTAAAATTGAGTCAGAAGTCTTTTCTCTTTGATCTAAAACCTGAGCTTAGTTAAAATGGATAACATGACACTTGTACCTCACTGCAACAAAGTCAACATAAACATACCAAATACTTGTAATTTTTTTTAATGAAATGAAGTGAAAAATTCATTTTGCTGCCTTAATAAATGTTTTGTTCAGCATACCACTGAAAATTATTATTTATATTTTAGTGTGAGCATACCTTTTGAGGGTAGTTTATTACACTCCTATATGCAGCAAACTATTGGTAGGCTTTTGGGAGTCTGCAAAAACAAACTTATAAATGAGAATGAGTCATGATGTACTTGCTGGTTTACTTTCTTTTCTGAATGATTTAATGCTAATTTTTATGTCACTTGGCAGTTTATTGCTTTAAGTGATAAAACCCTTTGAGCTGAGTAGGTGTGAGGGCAGGTGTGGGATGAGCACGTGAGCACGTGGGATGTCAGTGCTGCTGCTTCCCCCACCCAGGGAGATGCCCTGGTCAGGGTATGATGTGGCAGTGTCCTCATTCTGGCAAGGAATCTATATTAATATAATTTATTATGAACTTACTGCAGTGATCTCGCAGAAACAGACACTGCATGATGGAGGTAGACATCAAAATTACCTCTTTTCAATCTGGCACAACCTTTCTCTTCTGAGGCTAAAATGTTGCTTGAGAAAGGCAGCCCTTTTTTGTTGTTTAATAAATGTTGATGAGATGCCTGTGTTCTGTTTGTAAATGTAAAAATAAGAAAAAAACCCCCAATATTTTTTCCCTTTGTGAAAACTTTTGAAAATTAATATTTGAATAGCTCATTTGAGAACTGACATTTGGCCATGATTACAGCTTTCATTGGGAAGGACTTTAGAGAGTTTCAGTGGAAATTGGTTTTGATTTGGCCAACTTTCTGAGCCTTTGAAAAATATAAAATGGATAATGCCCAGTGTGTTTTTTCCACTAGGCTTGTGTAGATGTATTCATCATGCTTTCCAGTGTGGATAACTAGCAATATTATGAAATAGGAAATGAAAATCCACAGAAACCCACAGCTCTGGGTTTCTGGTAAATCATCTGTTCCATGAGATGTGTACTACATATTGCTTTGGTGAGGCACCTGGGAGCTGTTGGTGGACAGACCCTCCTGAGCTCTGGAGATGTGCAGGGTCACAGGGAAGAGAAGGTTTTGTGGTGGAGCTTTAAGGGGGCAGCACAATGTTGTTTAGAGGATCCATTCTCTGTAGTAAATATTGGGCATGCAGTACCTGAAGCCTGCCAAATTGGGTGCAGTGACCATAACATATAACATATGTTTTTAATACATATGTTATATTCAGCTGCTTGACTACCTTCTTATGAAAAAACAAGATGTGGTAGCATCTGATTGTTACAGCCACTCTCTTTTTCTGCTCTGTGCTCAGTTGTGCTGTGCTTCATGTCCCAGTGCAAATGCCATTTTGGTAACCTGTGTCTGTGTGTCTCTACCTGTCTTAATAGAATTATTTCCTAATATTCAATTTGCTACCTCTCTGACAAGTTTTTGTTCTTACAGAGAGCAAAGCACTTGCATGTCTTTTCATAACAGCTTTCTAAATGGCAACTAATGACAAATGTCATTATTGCCTCTGCCTTGACTTCTATCAGCTGGTCATGCTGCTCTTCTCATTTCTTGTACTTTACCACAACTCTTCTTGGCTCTCTGCAGTCGGGTCAGGTGATCAGGTCAGTAAGAAAAACCTGTCCAAAGAAATATGGCAAGTAATAGCCGTGTGGGCACACTCACACACTAAGCATTAAGGCTGGAATGAATCCACACACCTATTTTTTTCCATTTTTTTATTCAGGTTGTAGAAAATGACCAGAGCAAGGTAGGTGAAAGACACATCCTCTGTTTCCTTCTCAAGCATGGCAGTGGCTGGTGAAGAATTCAAGAGTGTAACAGTAAGCTTGAACCTGACTCAGCAGCCCAGTGGCTTTTGCTTAGGAGCAAACCATGAATTCCCATCCATGTAACACTGCATCCGTGCCTCCTTATGGAAAACACAGGTGAGTTTCAGGAGTGGAAGTCAAAGCTGGACACGCTGCCATGTGTAACCTCAGCAGCTGACAAGCAGGTGCTTTTCTGCAAGCAGGGCCATAGCCTCCAGAAGTTTATTGGAATAATCTGCTGGCACACCCAGCTGACACAAATCCTGGGGCTGCAGGGAGGAGCTGGAGACTAAGTTAAGGAGAGGGTCATTGTTTACCACTCTTACATCTAGTGTGACATTTCTTGAGTGGTTCCAAGGCTGAAAGTTGATGGGAAGCAAGAGGAAATCTCTTTTCCCTCCTCAGATGGGAGGAGATTGTGTAGAAGAACCCATGCTAAAGATGAGCTCCCAGTGGGTTGTAGTCTTTATTGGGAACAGCATTAATATCCCCTGGGAGTCAACATTTCAACTTTTTCAATAAATGCCTCTCCCCTCTTTATGAGGAGATAGAACTTCACAAAATCTATTTTTATTTAAGACCTTCCAGTAAATTATGAATATAAAAGTTTTTATTCATATTTTTAAGCGTATCAAGAGAAGAATGTTCTCTAAAATATTTGGCAGACTTTCCACACTTCTTTCCACAAAGAAATTGTTCTCCATTAAACATCCCCAAAGACTTCAGTTGCTCTCACATAACAGTATAGAGCTTTTCACATGTCAGGGGATAATTTATTTTTTGAATTAATGAATGTAATTTCATTGAGTTTAATATTTTAGCCAGGTTTTATTATAGTGAAGTCTCTAATTTATGTTCAGCTCAGGTGAATAGTGCTTTACATTTGTCCTCATAATAATGATTGATTGGAGGTCTCATTACAAAGCAGTGGTGTGATAGTTCTATTTTATTTTGAATAGGAGCAATGACAAAAAACACGACTGTATGTGACACTTTCTTGTCATTTTTTTTTTTTTTTTTGCTCTTTCAGCTGAGGAAAACTGAATTGCAGGGAGTAATTTTCTTTATTTCTGAGGTTTTCTTGACCAGTTTGAGGAAAGTGCATCAAATCTGGGACGCCTCCAACCAAAATTTGCATTTCTGGTGTCTGCTAGGTACCTGTGCTCCTTGGCTTTTAAATTTTTGATTTTCTTGGCCCTAAACCTCACTGCTAGGTAGAGCACTAACCTTACAAATATTGTTATTTTTGTGAATTTGAATAAGTCATTGCTCCCCTCTGCCATAAAAATTATCAAGGAAATAAAATGTATCTGAAGGGTATCATCATCTTTATAGCTGTAACATGACAGCAATATCCTTATCTAACTAACTTTTCAAAAGAAGCACTGAGTATATTTTCTATCTTTCTCTAGAGACACAGATTTTGGGTTTCTAGGTATTGAAGGAGTTAGAATAACTACAACTGGGATATTTGGTATTTGAAGTATGAATAATTAACAATTGACTGCCAAAAGCTGCTTTGTTTGGCTGTGTAAATAGAGTAGCAGGACTCTGTTCTGAAGAGACAGCAGATACCACAGAAAAGGGTTAAAAATTGTCCCACTGATGAACAAAAAGACATTGAATGGTGTTCAGGTCCTCCACAGCCCCCATGCATGCACACCAAAGTCTGATTAAACTTCATAACTGTGCAGAGCATAAAAGTTAAAACCCAGTATCTCTTCTGGACCTGAAACAATCCCAAAACAACCATGGCTTCTACTGGGATCTAAAGGTTTCTTCTGGGGTATTCTAAGAGCATAAGGTGCCTTTAGGCCAAACTGCATCTGAAAATCAAAACTCTTGAGGACCTTGTTGCTCTTTTGTAATTTATCTTAGATTAAAGCACTGTTATATAATCAAGGATTAAAGACATTAAACCATCCTAAAGAAACATAAGGATGTAATTTTATCCAAGTTACCAGATGATAGATCTGAAAGCATTTTTTGATTTGTTTAATTAGAACATATTCTTTCTTTGGTTTGGACTGACTAACCAAGTAATTTAAAAAGAAATTATTAAAATCTGAGGGATTCTATTCCTCCTGTGGAGATTTGGCCTTAGAGAACATATCACAGGCTGACCGTCTTTCTGATCTGCTTAAGCTTCAATCAGATTTAAATGTAGGCAGCTCACTAAACTGCAGTGACATGCATGCCTCATTGATCACATGAGAATTGTAGCTAGGACTTAACCTAGCCAGTTATAATCCTAGTGACTAAATTTAAACAGCAAACTTAGGTAGTTACTTGTTCCGTATCAGTAAGCTGCCAGTAATTTGCATAATTCTAAACTCCCTTAGAGTTAAAAATAATACTTTGAAATATTTAAATTTAATATTTAGTGTATACCTTTAAAATGAAACTCTACATTAAATTTTTATTTAACAATTATTAGCACTGGTATTAAAAGAAAACAAAAAAATACTACTCCATACATTCACAAAACAGACCTAAGGTTTTTTTTTAATAGCCTACATAATATACCTTGTTAGACAAAATACAGAATTAATTTGGCTGGAGAGATTTTGTGGCATGAACTATAGTTACCTAAAGTACAGATTTGGCAGAAAGTGTCTCAATAAGAGCTGAAACAGCTAATCATGGTTTGAGAGAGAGGCACGCAGGACATGCTGAGCCAAAGAAGATCTTCTCTTCCTTTCCACAGTGGGAATGAAACCATTCCAGATCATGAACCAAGCTGTCAGAAACAGTGTGTGCTGTAAGGAGGTGCATGACACTGACAAAAAACACAAATCTCTGGTGGAACTCAGGAAAATGTGAAAAAGGGCATTCAGATATTACATCCACGGTCTAATGCTGTGCTGAGCTTCCCACAGGTATATGCTGCAAAACACAGCCCATGTGTTTTATATCCCAATTTCTGGTTGTATTCAAAGCTGGAAGAGTTCCTAGACCAATTTAAGCAGGTCACAGAGTTCTAAATTTTAGAACCTCCCCAGGTTTGTCATTGGCCTTCATTTTAATCATTGGGCTCGTTTGTCTCTGTGTTTTGTAAGAACAGGGTGCAGCCAGCACCCCTGGGGTCACCAGCCTTGGACAAGACCACCAGGGCACATTGAAGCCTTTGTCTGAGCTGATAACTCTTGTTTTCAAGTGGCATTCAAAAATGGAATAAAATTTAGACTACTTCTGAAGTGTAATATAAGTGATTGCAGGCAGGAAATTTCTCCCTTGTTCTCCTAGTAATTGCATTTAATTATTTTGTGGCTGTATTTTCCAGGCTTCTCAATAAAAGAGAATATTTACTTACATTAGTGCTCTCAAAGCCAATTTGGATGGTAAATACCTTGCTTGTTGATTGCTACACCCACAGAGAGAGGAGATGCTGTCCCTGACGCGTGGAGCTAAGGACCCAAAATGTCAACATAAAATTTGCTATTCTCAATAAACACTGTGATGTGCTCTTGTGCAAGCAGAATTGCAAAGTCTTTATTTCCACGTTTTCTGATCTTGGCTCCAGGAGTGCACTTAAACCAAGACCCGACTCCCAGAGATACGGGACTTGGCTCACCAGGACCTCTGAAGGAATGTAATTCTTTTTCTGCAGGTGCTCTGCGAACACTGGTGAAGTCACAGGTCAAAAAGACCTAATTTATAAAGAATTAACTGTTTCTACTCACCTTCTCAGCATATGACTCAAAGTACTTTGACCGGGCAAATCAAATTTTCAAGGGATCTGCAGATAAAGCAGCTGAGTATTGAACTGGTAGCAAATAGAAATTAATTTTGCTAGTGCCTGGCCACCAAGTCACATGAGACTTGTAAAGACAGTTGCTGGCAAAGGATGAGAAAGATGTTTAAATTTTATTATTGTGGACTTTCTGAAAGACATTTTACTGGGGGGGAGAAGGGAAAACCACCAACAAGCAACCCCCAGTATGCTGTTCCTTTTGGGTGCATTACATTGATAACTGGTGTCTGCGTTCTGCTGGTAAAACCAATTTCCAACCCTGCAGCATGACATGACCATATCAGTATTTTCCTGTTCCTCTTCTCCTGCCTCCACAAAGATCCAAGCTTTCCTAACTTCATTCCTGTTCCTCACCAGTTTTTCCTTGAGCCATCATACACTGGTGCTTCTTGGTCTACTCTTTGCTTGGACAGCCTCATCTTTTCTCGTGTCTTCTCTGATGTGTGGCTCTGGCTCAACTTGCTCTTCATTCACAACTGTTCTTAGTGAACCACCCTCGCCTTTTACTTGCCAGAATAAATTACTTGTAGAATAAATAGTTTTTTTCAAAAGGCATGCATTATATAAATGCTTTTACATAGTTTTTGCTGTTGAATAATCCTGGTATTCCATATTTTTCTCTAGTTTGCCATCTGGTCCTTGAAGTCATGCTGCTGTAGTCCTTTGCTGATTATGCCTTACAAAGTTGACCCTGCAAGTTGAACTCATCTTGTCTAATCTCAGCAGAAAGCATAATTTTCAGGAGTAAGTATTCTGATTTAGAATCGTGGGGTAAATGCTCATTGTGGGAGTGTTTTCTAACTTTTTTTGTCAGCAGCCCTGGCAATAATCCCATAGGATAAGAGGTTACTCTGCCATCAGCCCAGCTGTCATCTTTTGCGCTGAAGCTTACTAGTAAAATGCTGTTTCACCATGAAACATACTAAACAAATATTTAAATTAACTTATCTTACACAGTCAAATGACCTCAAATTCATTGTGATCTATTGAGAGACACTTATGGTTATTAAAAAAACAGAAAACAGCTTGTATTTGGTAAGTGTTTAATTCTGTGAATATCAAGTGCAAGAGAGTGGGTGGCATTAATCCCATGCTCCAACAAAGAAAGGGAGAGGAAAACACAGAGATTGATATCATTGTTCAACCTGTGTTTTAAGTAATGTCACATTTGTGGTCAAGAGATAAGAAGTGACTTGTCTGAGGTACCCTCAGGGAGGTGATAAGTAAACTATTGAAACAAATGGAAGGAGGATTATGGAAGGGAGGGAATAAAATTAAGACTGGTAACATATGGAGTCTTGCAGTTATTTCTCCCATTTCCTAAATATTCATTTTCGTTGGTGATATTTTTTAGAGTGATTTAATAATGAACAGAAGGTTGTGGCTTAAAATGCTGGCAAAGGGCAGATTTTAGCAAATGACTGCAACATGGAGATCACAAGAGCTGAGGATTGTAATGGCAAATTTTTACTAAAGAAATTTTCCTGAAAACTGATGAGTGGTAAATGTACTTCTGGCTCAAACTGTAAACAATCAGTGAAGAAGAGGAGATACACACCATATGCTTGATTATGGTCAAGCGCTTTTATTTATTTTAAAACTCTGGATATAGGTCTTTGTACTTAGCTCCCTGAGATGCTTACAAGAAGGTTTGTGAAGTATGTGATTTCTGTGTAGCAGGAGATGCTGAACAAGGGACTCCCTGAAAGACAGTGATGTTGCTCAGAAGGGCTGATGATGACAGAAACTTTATAAAATAGCCATATGATACTGAACTGAGCTCAAACAGGCTTCAGAGTTTCCATGAGCCACTTGGGTCAACTTCATTTGTCTACATAGTATTCATATGACTTTTGCTTTTCTTAAGGGTCAAAATATATTGTATTTATTATGTTTTGTCTTCTTTGTGCATATGGGAGCAATAGAGGGTAGGTGATCTTTGCTTCCAGTGACAAACACTCCTGGCATCCCTGGTAGGTTGTGGGAGTGACCAAATCAGTCAGAAGAATGAAGAGTTTAAAGTTTCAGGGGATGGAAATAGGTGTTGGAAGATCTTGTTAATGGCTTGCTTGAACATTTTCATGTTCAGTATGGACTGAACCCTCTCCTCCCATAATTTAAACCCTCACTATCTGCAGAACGGAGCTTCTCTGCTATATCAGCTGAATGAAAGGGCAGAAAAATTAAAGCTGATGGACCCAATTTCATTCTTTTGCTGGATTGACAATGCCAGAATCTGCCCCTTTAAGAAATTTATTGTAATCCTATTCCTCTGTTTTGTAAAGCATGCTTATATAAACCCTACTCACAGCAGTTAATCAAATGCCTTTGTGTACAGATAAATAAAGAAGAAGCAACAGGAATATTTTAAAAGCAGTCATTAGCATGTACCTCACATCAAATAAAAAAGTACTGCAATTAATCATAAGGACATAATTTTCCTTAACCCCATTTCAGATTGCTGTTTAAAGTGCAATTTATGCCACCCACCCACCCATGTCTATTTTAATCAAACATTTTGTGCTGATGCGTGGATTAAAGTAATATAAGAACAGAGAGCTGAGATATGTGATAGAACAAATAAAAGGCTGTTATGCTCCTTGTCCCAGAACATCAATGTACCAGGTAAAAGAGAAAAAGAAAAAAAAGAAGGCAACTTTTAATAAAATAAAAAGACTTATGGACGTTCCAAATCAGTCTGACAAAAGGTCAAAGTAACATCATGTCTTTTCCATTAACCATTTGGTGTCACAAGAACATCCACAAAACAGTGAATTTTCACGAATCTCATGCAGACAGAAAGTGTTATGATCACTGCTCATCTCTTGTAAACATTGTAGATAAGGAAGAAGTAATTTCATTCAAATATAAATAGATTTTTTTTAACTGACAGGCTCCTCTTGTATAAACAGGACAGGGTCATTTGTGTCACTTATAAATGGCATGGATCTGTTGCTGCTCTTGGTGCAGATCTACTGTGTGTTGCATGGATCTGGCTACCTCTCTTCACTTCGAACTGATTTTGATTGCAAAGGGGAAATTATCCAGATGAGCCATAGTAAAGTTGCAGAGAGAGTGTCTTGGCATCAAAAATTCAGCAAGCATTGCTGCGAGTTGTTTCATTATGTCACTTTCCCTCTGACTGTTCCTCGTGCTTGAATTCCCTCTCAGTGAAATATCACCAGTGTGTACCTGCTGAAACTCCAAACTGTGCATTCACTGAACTTCTGTTAATGGCCAAATATCAGTGTAAATTATTCTTGCTTTTGCCAAGAGTCTATCAAACCTTTCTGTCTAAATCAACAGGAACCATTCGTTAGTTCAGCCTATGACGTTTCCCCCCACGATGCAACATACAGGGCAATTGTTGCCAATATCAGTATTGCTGACCCTGCAATATGGAGATGTAGCTCAGTCCTCCCACTTGCTCTTTTTTCTTTTGGAAAATATTTGTTACACTCCTCTACGATGTTCTTTTCTGGTCCACTTCATTCCATCTCAGATATATGACTATTAAGATTGCTGCTTTTAATATACTGATAAATATATCCAAACTTAGCCTAAAGTAAGTAGTCTCAAGTCAAAGATTTATGAGAATCAATGCAGAAATGTTCAAAATACTTGCTCTAGTGGAAGCATCAATGTAAATAATCTTCTGTATGAAAGACAAGGGGAAAAAAGTGAGCTTTCCACTTGAACAGAATTTATATTTAAAACTGTGCTTCTGAATGAATAATGAATCTGTTTCAGGTTTCCTTCAATTACTCAAACCCTGGAGTAGATGTGTCCTGCGAAGGTCCATCTAATCCAGTAGTTTTTGTTGCAAATGGCAACTAATACTTAAGGAAAGATATAAGAAAAAGGGAGGTAGAGAGACATAAGCACATAAGCATACCAAGCTTTCAGCCTTGAAAATCTAGCTGGTAACTTCCTGAAATTATAGCAAACAAGGATTTCATGTTCATTTTAGTGCCCAGTAGATGTACCAAAGCTGGAAGTTTGCAGAATTTGGCTCAGTATTTTTTTTTTTAAATGATAAACAGCATTTTCAGTATTACCAAAAGAAAATAAGCAAAGGGTTGGCATACCTATTCCAAACAATTCTGATGTTCAGATGCAGTCAGGAGTTGCCTTTATAATGGTAGGAAAAGGCATTGGAGCCCCTATAAGATTATTGTCAATTATTTTTAATATGGACTGAATCTACTTTGAAACCAAATTGTATGTAAATCAGAAACCTGAGACTGTGATCCAGATTTACTAAATGTAGAGTATCTTCTGTTGGTATGTCTGGTTTAGAGTGTGAAAAATGTTGTTTGCTTAGTCTCTTGCTGCTTCTGTATCCATTTTTTCCCTTGTGTCATTTTATTTATTAGAAGCATTCTGAAGAGGAAGGAATTACCACAGTGCAGCTGTTATTTGCTCAGTCTGGAGAGAAATGGTCACAGTGAGTGATTCTACTTTGCAAGCTCTGGGATGAAGTGTGGATATTTGAACTGTCATGTCCACTCATAAAATATCAAGTTTAACTGGACTCAAAGCTTCCAATGGCACTTGGACTGCTGCCTTCCTTGAGCTGTCTGTGATGGGATGTTACCCTTATCAATCAGTGGCTGGGTGTGGAGGGAGATCTGAGATCTGCAGTTCGCTGCAGGCGCTCAGCTGGAGTTTCATTGGGCTCTAGTGATTCAGGTAATTCAATTTTGCCTGGAAGCTACTACACCCAGGCTTGGTTAGGGAGCAGGTGGCTGCCACTTAATCCTGGCAGGTTATATCATGCTAGTGGCTTGGAGAAAATACTGTGTAATTACCAGAGAAAAGATTGATCCCTTAACTGTGTTTAGAGAAATCCACTCTTCCTTGAAACTTGTGTACACAGACGTAAGTACATCTGTATTGTGTTGTTAAAATCCCTCTGGCAAAGTTCTGCCCGTAAGCCCTGCTAATCAAGTCTTGCTTACTTCAAAAGATATATTCCAGTTCCTAAATTGTCTCCATTGGTGAACAGTTTCCATGATGCCTGACCCTGCCATGAGGTGTGAGAGCACAGCTCACCAGGGAGAGCTGGCGAGCAGGGGCTGTGGAGGGCAGGTCTGTTCTCCTTACTGTCCTACAGGAAGCCACAGACTGTGTTTGCAAAGAGGTCTGGAACAGTGAAACAAGTGATGGAATAGGCAAAATGAGACTGTAAGCAATAGCCATTGGCCAGAAATTTGGTGCCTTAAAGGACAAGGAAAACCTGGAAAAAGCAAATTGGTAAGAGAAAATGGATGGCCACCAGAAAGTTTTACTTGGAAACTCTGACTTGTAAGGAAAACAAAATAAATGGAGAGATCTAAAACAGTGCTGCTGGAAGCTCTGCTATCTTCTCTTTTTCAGGCTTGTTTTTTAAATGTCAGAACTCTTTTCAGGGCTACGGGAGATTTGTGCTCCCTCCTCAAACCTGTCCTAGAAGATTTGACCCCAGATATGTGTTCACACATGCACACACACACAGAGGCAGAGAATTCAAGTGAGAATTCAAACAAAACTCTTATTTTCCTTGCATCCCTGACAGCTACCCTATCTTCGTGTTTCTTACAGAATTTTCTCTTCTTCGATTTTTTGGTTTAAGCTGTAGCAAGCTGGAGTTGCAGAGGTTTTTAGTTATGCTTTTGCAAAATTCCATTGGCTCCTTTATATTACAGATGTTAGAAAGAATAGAAATGAAAACTTGTACCAGATATAGCAAGACATCTTGATTAGCAGAACATTTTTCCATAAACAGGCTTATATTTTACAACATTTGAAACCCATCTAATTACTCCAGAATAGCAGAATGAGTTCAGGATGTTGGGAGGATCTGGAAGGCTGTTGTTTTACAGTAAATGGCTTTAATCATCCTGATAACAGAGCTGTGCTTTATGCATAGAAAGTCCTGTTTCCCTTTTTTCCCCTCCATCAACATGTTCCATATCAGCTTTCTCTCTGAGCTCAAACCACAGAGGATGTGGACAGTCATGTTATATCCCATTTGCTCTGTCTGCTGATTAAACAGGAAAGATTAGGTTAATGTCATGTTACCCTTTAAAAAATCATTGCTCTTACAACTGCATTTTTTGTGTTTTAAAGACATTTACCCTTTGAAAGAGAGAGGTTACAAGAGCACAAAATCAATGTAAAGAGCAGTTAGAATTGTACATAGCCCACATTTTTTGTCTTTAAATCAAAAAATGCCTTCATATTGTATTGTACCTTGCATTTTCATACAGCTGGATGCTTTGGAACAGATCATCTTTCATTATCTCAGATGTGGATTTGGCAAGGAGCTTCTGTGCTGATCTGAATTCTGGGAAGTCTGAACTCTGCATGGTTTACTTCTGTCAGAAGGAAGAAGTTCACAGATAACCTTAATTGTGATAAACAATTTTCCATAGCTATTGAAAGTCAGTTGGACAGACGCTGAATACTTTTTGCTTACTTAATAGTAATGACTCACAAAAGTCACTCACAAAAATTATGTGAATTTCATAACCTTTCATTTCATTGGAATCTTGTCACCAGCCCACATTTATGCAAAACTTAAAATACTTTCTGAACACAGTTATGCCTTACAGTGGAAAAGCACATCTGCCCTGGGCTTTAAACCCCTTCATGCTGATTATCTCATACACCCCAATAGGTGAGGGGCTGGGGACCCCAGGGGGTCTGCAGGGAGCTGAGCCTCTGCTTTGGCTCAGGTCCTGCTGCTCAGCATGTGCTGAGTTCAAGGGAGGCTGAAAGTAATGTGAGAGGAAGAATTCTTGCACAAAAAGCTCACATGCTAGGTGCTGGATGAACTATAACTTCATCCATGTGCTTCCTTCATAAAGAATGCTCCTGTGACACCATTTTCTCTCATTGCTTACTTGCTGTTTTCATTATCCCAGCTGCAAGGTTTTGAAATACACACAGGTAAGTCTGAAGGGAAATACCCACAGACAGTCAGAAGGCACAGCCTAACAGATTGCTTTGCCTTCATAATCTACTACTGTAAATAAATGTGCATGCTGGAATTGATTAATTGCTTCCTTTTCAGTGCAAGCACAATTAGCCATTGATGATTTATATATTTTTTTGTCAGGCAAGTTCCAGGTCATTTTACATCTCACAACTTTTCCTAATGGAAAAGGGAGGTTTACCACTCATATGAATCACTTCACTTGGTATTTAAGAGCAAACAGGCTGTGGGAGATGGAGGGTGTGAGGAGGATCCAGGAGCAGCTGGGGACACCTTTCTGGTGCAGAGCCCCAAGGACTTGCTGCTGGGCAGGCAGGCAGAGAGACAAAGGGCTGCTTCCTCTGCCTTTGTTTGAGCTTTGCAGACCTGTTTAACAAAAAAGTAGAGAAAAGGTGAATGTCTGGTTAACATTTCAAATTTCAGGTGCTCTTTTTCTCTGTAGATCAAGGTTGAAATGTATAAACAGACCTGTCTGGAGAGTACCCAGCTGTTCCCCACGACCTCAGTATGTTTTTTCCCAGTTGTCTCCATAGAAGCAAAACAGGCAAGAAATTTGATGTGGTAGAAATCCAGCTGGTTGGCCAGTCATAACTGATACCAAATAGCCTCCATATTTTATTTCCTAATGATGTGTATGTGACAAAAAGCTGCTCTTTGCAGGTGCTTAATTTATTGAGGTTTTTTTCAGCCATTGTTACAAGTGATGCAAGAGTTACATCTTGGGATGTTACAGATGGAATATCCCATTTAGCCATCAGGAGTGTACCTATGGCCTAAATCTCTCTTGAGGAAGGATGATTTTAGTGTGCTTGTAAAAGATGTCCAAAAACCACAGCTGTTTGCTTCCAGCAACTAAGTTACAACTATTGGGAAACCATGCCCAGTGTGAACAAATGCTAAATAATCCTTGTGTTAATTCACTATTGTGTGAAGCTCAGTAGAACTGGATAGGACTTAATAAGATGCCATGACTGATATCTTGAAATTGTCCTCTTGAAGCAGATTCTAGCTCAGGTTATGAATGACTTGCTTTATAAAGAGGTACAGGATGCTGCACAGATTTTCTCACAGGGGTCTCCCAGAGGGTGTATAGAACATCCTCCAAAGTTTTGGTACTGACCACATGAAGTCTTCAAAAATTAGCAAGACAGAGGTCTAGTAGTAAACTAGTTTACTGTTAGACCTTTTACAGTTTGTTACTCTTGTTATTTTTATTTTCTCCAAGTATTTAAGAGGGTCTGTGGGCCCCAAAGCCCAAGGACATGGAAAAAAGGAAAGTGCTATTGGTTGTGCTTCACAATACAGCCTGAGTAGGAGAGCTGGGGCTGTTTCTGAGCCTCTCAGGTGGGGACATGCTTGGTACTGCTGCGATTTTGAGAAATAAAGATGCTTCAACTACAGCACCTTTCATGCATCCTATATACATTTAAGGAAAAACAGTGGAATGAAAAAAAAAAGGGGGAGAATTTCCTCTTGAGTTAAATGTCTCTGCACAGTCTCCCACCCACATCGCAGCCACAGGCAGCTACAGCCAGCCCTGTCTATAGCAGTCTTAAAATGTGTGTCCAAACACAGCTGTGAATAACTTTTTAAGATATGCACAGGAAGACCAGCTATTCTGTGTTGTGTGACTGGAAGACTATGAAAGGTTCTGGGATGCCTCAGTAAATCCAGAAGGAATGGTTTCAGCACTGTGGAACATTAAAAGTTCCCAATATTTTAATATTTATATAAGGCAGTGACAAAAAATATCACTCAGACTAGGCAATCTTAATGGAAATATTTAGTCTTCTATCATGTGGGAAACAGAATGCAGTTCTTAAGTTCTCTTCTGCAAATTCAGAGTCAAAGGGTAATGATTCTCCACATGGGCTAAAATTGATATATTATACACAGTTGCTGAGGGTAATGATTAGGAATTAGAAGATCTCAAAAGGCTCCTGAACTCCTGAACATTTTACTATGTCAGTGATATTGCTTTAACAGAGATAATTTAATAAGTAAAACAATACTGTCCCTAAAATGGACATTCTTCATTTTTTCCACTGCTTTGGTCTTTCTCTTGCATTAGACATATCAGCCTAAATTCATCCTTGCCATAAATTCACCGGAGTGACTGGAGCAGTGTGAAGGATGTACACATGTGCCAGTTTGCAGCCATAGCACGTTGTGAAACTCTCGGTGGTGAGCAGAACTGTCTGGATTGAGCAATCTCTGGTGGTTTTCTGCAGTCTCATCCTGTTTAAACTGAAGGCAGACAGTGATGGGCAAGAAACCTCCTGCTTGGATGATTGTGCTTTTGGGATGTTCGTTGCAAAAAAAACCCACCCCACAACTATTAGGTTGAATTAGATATTCTAAAATTATGTGTTAAGCAATTTTATTTCGGATTAGCAACACGTATATGGTAACTTCCATGTTAAATATAAGGATGGGAAGACATCCTGCAGGACCTTAATAAACTGGAAAAGGTGCTCCTACATATAATTCTTATCTCTCTCCTGCTGCCTAGAACCTAGCTTTGCTGCTCTGTAGCTTAGGTGGGTTGTTTTCCCCACTTGGGAGCACAGCAGTCCAATTTTTGTCATAAATCCTCCTGTATCTAGCAGGAATGCTTCTCTTCAAAACACATGAACCACTGGCCTTGGGGGAGAAGAAATGACTAAATGACACAGAAAATCTGCACTTTACCTGAGGTGGCAGGGAAACAGATGCTCCATGGCTGCTAGAAGGGGCCATGGGGGAGGATTGTGTGCTAATGAGTTTGGGGATGTCAAATCTCCAGGTGGTGACTGTGACAGGTGAGAGGAGATAATTCAGCAGCCCTGCCTTGCAGTGAGCCCTGGCTTTTCTCACCCTGCTGAGTCACACAGAATAACTCATTACCCAGCACTGCTCAGGGACTGTCATAAACAAGCCATGGGCTGGAATTTTTTCATCCTTCTCTCCACCTAGGAGACTGTATTTTGAGTATAATGAAAGTTTTGCATTACACGTTTTGTCTTATGGCAACAGGTCAAGAAATAGGATTTTAATATGGATTTGTCTGTTCATATAGCAGCTAGCACATAGAAATACCAATATCACTTGAGGGAAAATCCATATGTCATTACACAGGAGAATTTTTCACCTAAGGTTTCATTTGGTCACTGAAAATATTTTAAGCCAAGTTTTATTTTCTGTTGCTTCACTTAGTTGCCTTTCCAGAGCAAGGATGTGTCAAGACAATGCAGGAGATTAATTTCTCTCTCATTAGAAATATGATATGAAAAAAAATTTGTAAGAAACTCTCTAAAAACTGCCTTTTATTGATGGTTAGTACCGTAGGTGAGCATGTGGATATGATGATGATCATTCAAACAGAAAAAAAGAGCCCATACCCTTGCCCACTGACATTTCAAGACATTTGGTGCATTTTGCTGCAATGATAGAGACATCTGGGTCACATATTTTTTAGTGACTGAATTGTGGTCTTAAGTCCCTTATACTTGGAGGAGCAGTTTTTCCCAGATAAAGCAGGGAGATATCACTCAGTGATACCCTGGCTCAGTGATGAACAGCATTGAGAATTGTCTTGTTGTGGTGCCACCCTGGTGTCCATAGGGGATATTTCCAAACCTGCAAACTAGGAGCAGCTGGGGAAATATTTTAACTATACAGTGGCATTTCATGCATCAGAGACTGTGACTTTTTTACCTCTTTCACCCTCCCCTGAATTCCTGAGAGATGAGTATTGGAAAGTATGGAAAACTAAGATGAGAATACTTGTATTTAACTGTGTGCTGAATTCTCATTCCAAAATACCTCAGTGATTACTGGGAGATACACACAGAAACTATCCCACCTGCTCTTGGGAAGAAGAGCAATATTCTTTGTACTGTGCCAAGGGCAAACTATAGTGTTTCCAAGGGGCTAAGATATAGTCCTAAGTGTTGTTCACTAGAAAGGGGACACTTTTCCCTCCCCATTAACTGCAGAGTTCTCAGCCTCAAAATTTCCTTGAATCACACTGAAAACGAAAATCTAGAGCTTTTTGTCCTAAAATTTAATCTTCATTTTTGGGATGTGAGAAGAGTTAAGTTCTTGATTTTTCAATAAGGACCCCAGTTTGGCTCTCAGAATTTATTATTGCTCTTTCATCTGCACACAATTATGTCTAGAAATGCATATAATTTCTTTTCCTGGTTGAAGGCTAAGTATGCATTTGTTGGCACAACCAAATAATTATCTATCCAAGTAATATAAAACAATTGTAAAGATATTTGCAGCTCCCTTCACTTTATTCACAATTACCATAAAACTAAGGGAATGTGAGGAATGAGATCTGGATTCGTCTTTGAACAAAGCAGACTTCTAGAAAATAGACTTTAATTACATTCCTCCTCTTGCTGGAAAGGTTATACATCAGGGAAAGTCTTCTGAGTCTTTTTTGTGGCAGAAATGTAGCCACCATATAAAACCTGTAATAAGAATTGTCAAATATAACGATTTTATGATGTCTGTTCATCATCTGGGCAGTGAAACTTTTCTTAATGAATGCATTGATCTGACAGATGAGGGCCAAGGAAGAAGCAGCACAGAAGTAGTACCACAGCTTCAAGGAAAAACACAGAGGTGAATATTTGAAAGTCAGAGGCACAAAGTTTTCCAGTTGTTTTGCCATTGCTGGTGGTAAGAGGCTGAAGGTGGATGACAGGTGTGAATTCAGCCAGGGGGATGGGGCAGGACTGAGACCTCAGCTCCTATTGCCCACAGCGACCAAGGAGAGGGGTCTGAAGCACAGGTGATCAGGTACCTTGGAGGGTGTGTAAATCGAGACACATGCTGTTGAAATTTGGGTCCTTGGATTTGTTTTAAAAACAGTGAGATTACAACAGACTCCTGTAAACTACCTATTATATCATGCTGAATAAAATGGCAAGGATTTTGGAAAAGCACTCTCTCTCTCCAAGCTGAAATATAGCTTTAGCCTCTGTATGAGTGGCTAAGAGAATCTCATGGGTCAATAAATGATAGACAGCTTGCTTTTTTTTTTTTTT